>PTEX01000010.1:5491120-5516358 GCA_003342815.1 Eudromia elegans | reverse complement strand
GGAAGCGGCGCCGCCGCCGGGACGGGCCCCGCGCCGCCGCCGCGCGCATGCGCAGCCCGGGCCCGCGTGCTGCCCGCGGGTGCCCGGGCGGTTCCGTCCGATTCGGCCCGGCCYGGCTCGGCCCGGTCGTTACCCAGGAGCGCCGAAGGGGCCGCGGTGCTGTGGAGGGTCGCCTCGTCCTGCGCACGCTGATGGAGCYGCCTCTTCCACGGGGCTCACCCTTCCCGGGCAAAGCGAGCCAGGGGCAGCGCGTCCTCTGGGGACACCCACGAAGCTCYCCTTTTACCCCCCAAAACACGGCGYGAGTGGGGAGCAAACCCACACACAGCTGGTATTGTCTGTAAGTGGGTTGGTCTCCGTGCAGCACCGGGTCMTGCCGGGGTGGATGCTATGGCACGTGGCTGGCGGAGGGAGCAGGCCGGGTGCAGTGTGTGGGTTGGTGGCCCCGGGTCCGTGTGTTCCGACCAGGCCACCCAGTGGCGGCTCCTGTGGGGAAGGGCTCGAGGGAGGACGGATGTGTCCAGGCACATCTCATGGTGGAGATCTCCTGTTGCTTTGGCGYTGAGATGAAGGTGTTCGGAAAGTGCACAGTGACAGTTCAGCAGAGCGCAGGTTTCACCTCGCCTGAGAAGACRGCAGGGACTGAATTGTCACCATTTATAATGCTGGCTTCAGGCTCCGGAGCATCAACGTGCCTTTTGCCCTCTCTCCGCTGACAAATGGGGATCATCCATCAGTGCCACTACCATAATTTTGGTGCTTTGTCCTTCCCTGACCTGTATTTGGAGCCGTGAATCTAGGTTCGCATGTGGCAGTTTCAGTCATCCAGCCTTCCATTAGCATGCGTTGTGCAAGGAGTGTCATCCTGGGAGGTGTTCAGGGCATCTGGAGGAATGTGCCACCTTCAAGGGATGCAAACGCTTCAAAAACACCCTCTGAGCAGCCCCAGAGAGCATTCACTCACTGCAAGGCCCCTGGCGGTGTGACATGATGGCTTTCCATCCTCACAAGCAGTTACCTGCATTGCAAAATCTGTTTCCTGTCCCCAAAAAGCTAGAAAGTAACACATTTGGGAAAATCCTTCCKGGTCCCCAGTACTGTAAAACACAGCAGCTGGATCATCATGTGTGAATATGTACTGCAAAATCCCACTGTGGCTATAGTGATATCAATCTCTACAGAGCAGGTTCCTTTCCTGTATTCCTGCTTCCCTTCAGACAGGAAAAATTTTGCTAYCCCAATCTTAACAGGTTAATGCAAAATACTGCACAGACATATTAGAAGTACWTTCTGTGCCAGGCAATCACAAGAACTCCGCAGAGGCTGGCATTACCCAGAAACGTGGTAAAGGATGGCRAAGAGGTTTGAATTCCGCACGTCAGAGCCTGTGACGTTGAACACAGGAGCACAGCATAGGCAAGCAGGGTTAGTTYGGCACCCTGCGAGGCGTGTTTAGTTTCCCTTTGAGTAAGGATGAATAAATAGGTCATTTGGCTTTTCTCAGAGGACATTCCTGACTGGAACAGATACAACTGCAGGGTGAAGGGAGAACTGCATTCATGTGACTGCAGTGCTGGYGAGCAGTGCCAAGAGGGGAGGCTTGGTGTCCCTGGCTCTGCAGTGAGTGTTCCCCGGGTGTGCTGTGCTCAGCAGACGCGCGCGGCTGCCGCTGCGTAGCCAGGCTCGTCCCCACCCCAAATGGCTGGAAAACCTTTGGTTGTTAAAACCTTGGTCCTGTTTCACCGCACACAAYATCCCTACATCATGACAGAAAGCAGGGATTACTGTGTCTGTAAAAAGCGTATTGACATTCTAGTTAATATAACTTGAATTTAATCATAAAATTGAGCTGTCTGATGAAAGATATCCTAAATTGCTGCGAGTCCTGTGACATTCACTTGTTAGTTCAGATGTTCCCTTTCCAATCCTAAACAGTTTTTTTGCTTGGCTATTGTGAGCACAAACAGTTACATTTAGCAACCTGATACACTCATTTTTTTTGAAATATTTCCTACATTTAAATTCAAATCTTCTTATAGATACAGTGTTTGCATTGCTAAAATGTGCAAAAGCAAATAATAATAATAAAAAAAGGTTTCTGGAATGTCCAAGAATGTAATTTTATTATAAGATTCAATGATCACTGAATTGTTATATAACAATATTTACATGCAATCGCTTCTTAGAAATAACAGGCATGGTGTGAAGTCATATCAAAAGTCAAAAACATGCTGCTGTAAAGCAAAGTCCCTATGATTCCTTCTGTGAATCTTAACAAATCCTATCTAGCAGAAAATTAATTTTCTTCTGATTTTTGTTACATCATCAAATGCAAAAAAAAAAAGTACCAAGTGAGGCTACAGATCTCCATGCCTGAAGTCCACTTCTGCTTCTAAAAATGTTAGGCCAAGTTCCAGCATTGCTTCACTCTCCACTGGAACTCCAATCCCCTCAAGAGCATTAGGCACAGTGCCAGCTTTCATTTACTCTTGTAACAGCTTAAATTAACTCCAACTCCAAATCCTTTCTTACTATTTTAGATAGGAGGAGAGCTGAGAGGTGGATTCAGTCATCTGGTCTGAGGGCCACCCATCGTGCTAGTCTGCCTTTGGGGACTGCAGATGTAGTGAAAACTGGAGGGGAAGAGGGTGGCTGTGAGTTGGTGGAGGGGCCAGAAAGCTGTGACTTTTTGTGTGTGACCTCCCTTTTAGGAAAAATAGTGTGGGGAAAGTCTGTTGTGTTTACTATATGCACATTTGACAGTAACCTCCGACAAAAGAAAAAACATAGAGTATGTTAATAATATTTTGAGTATTTTTTTATTCTTAGAGGAGCTGAAAAGACAAGCTAGTTGGAAGACAGGAAATACCATTGTTTTATTTTATAGGTGAAGAATATATGCTCTAATGGAACATAGCTTAAATTCTGCCCAAAGTCAGACAGAAAGACTGAAAAAGACCACATAGGCCTTTTTTATTCCCTCTGAAACTACATTGCCTTAAGATTATCACTTTTATTTTACCTTAGTAGAAGTTAGAGCAGTCTGTCTGCCTGTGGTGATGAGAAAAACACACTGAATCAGGTAAGGATATAAGCACAAGGAAGACAAGTTTTAYTAAAAGTGATATAATGAAATAATCCTAGCACATTTTGAAAATCACAGGCTAATTTAATGGCAAGCTGACACTTTAGCTGTGGATTTAAAAATATTCAGGTTTTGTTTGCTAGAGAGACTTTTATTCCATAATTAACTACTCATTCCTCCTTTAAAGAAAAAAGACAAAAAAWTAGTTTGATGGAAGCTGAAATACCCACCTCTGAAGAAAAAGATTAAGAGGACAATGTGTTATTAGTTTAAAGAAAATCCAGTTATTTTACAGATTCTAGAGATTATGGAAATGGACCTAACTACCACTCATTCAACATTCATCCAGTGGTAAGACTGAAAATAAATGCTAACATTTTATGGATAAATAATACCATTCAGCTAATAGGTAAGAATTCACAGCCACATCTGTATTTAGGAGCTAGGCCATAAGTATAGCTTATCTTTAAGTATTTTCAACTTGCTAAAGTTACTTGAAAGCTTATCATGATAGAGTCCATTTGAGAGGAAAAGAATTAGAAATTATCTAAGATATGTGTCCCCAAATACCTCTCATAGCACTAATTTGTAAAGACCTTTCTAACACACTGTCTTCCCACACTGCTTCTCCACAGTTTGCTGGAAAACATCTTACTGGCATATGTGGCAGATTCCCTCAAATTTCAGAAGAGTGATTCTTTTAAGTTAGTTTGAAATAAGATAAAAAGCTGAAAAGAAATTATTGTTAGAAAAATAAATCTGAGATTTGAAGTAGTATAATTAGAAGGCAAACATTTAAATATGGTTTCTGTGTTGTTAATGAGCTTTTTCTAATAAATATTTGATACATAAAAGAAATGGTATTCTTATATATGAAAAACAAAAAAAAGTAAGATTAATACTCTTTTGAGAATGAGCATGTATTACTTGGAATTTGCTAAATATATTCATTCTACTTCTGCAACTTGTGCTGCCATTTAGACTATAATTTAAGCCTCAATTCTATGAAGACTTAATATATGTAGGCTTAATTTTATACATTCTGAAAAGTTCTGTGATCGGAAGGAAGGGTATGTCTAATACATAGAACTAACTATACTATTTCTATATACAGAAATCTTTGAAGAGTGGGAATTAACTGTTCACTATTAGGTGAGAACTGTGGTTCAGATACTGTTTTRTCTTCTAATGATAGGATACTATGGCACTTTAGCAGTGATAGTAGAAGCCTGATGTTCTGCTGAAAACATTGTGAATTTAACCAGAATTATATCAGGTATTTTAGTGCTTAATACTTTCCTCATGGTTCAAGCTAAGCAAGTTATACTCATTTTTCCTTTCAAAAAAATTTTTTKATAGTATTGGTAGCACCAAATACAAATTAAATCATTTAAGTTGAATCATGCCAGTGAGGACTATAGGATTTGAATCATGTTCTCTTCAGCAGCATATGAAACCTCTGTACTCAAGAGAGTGATTTTTCTGGAGGAAGTTATATATATATGTATAGTTTGGGGGTTTGTTGTTTTCGTTTGTTTTGTTTTGTTTTGTTTTGTTTTGTTTTGTTTTGTTTTGAGGGACCACTGGTAAAACTTAACCTAAGCTGTTCTTTCCAAATTGCTAGTAGTAGTAATTGCACGAAGACCCAATCCTAAAGCATGGTGTCTTTGGGACAATACCAATAGGCTTACCTATTTTCCTCTTTCATTGACTTATTAATTTGTCCTCTTTCAAGTACTTTAAAATAACATCTTTCATATTTTTCCTTACATGTTGTTCCTGGGTCTGTGGCCTGGAAAAATCTCTCTTGTGCTAGTTATAGTTCAGGCTTTTATTTGAATGGAAAACTTGGAAATTTCAAAAGTTTCTCTTTGCTCAAGTAGGAATGGAAAGTCAATATAGACTTACCATGAAGTGAGAATTCCAGAATTTGAGGAGAATACCAAAATACAATCTCATCAAGTCATACGATGCAGCTGCAGCTCACAGATCTGTAGAGTTTATGACCAGAAGGGAGCATTAGAATGTCCAGCTTAACATCCTGAAGGCTGTTAAAATTCAACACTTTACCTTGCTGGGAATTCAAAATTTAACAGGGCTGGATTAAAATCAGGKTTAGGAATGCAGCTAGAGTCAGATTTCACATTGAGAGAGCAGTAACATGCTGGTATGGCTTCTTGTAACTGCCGGTTGGTTTACTGACCAGTCCTGATGTTCGCCGCAGCTGGGGCTCCTGTTTTGTGGAGCCACTTGTAGTCACATGATGACTTGGATTGCTGTATAGCATCTAAGTACAAGAGTCTGATCTGATTTGAAACCCTCAAGATCACAGAATGGTTGACTTTGGCAGAGATCTCCAGAGATCATCTAATCCAAACCCCCTTCTCAAGCAGAGCGCCTAGAGCTCACTTAGAGCACCTTGCCCAGCATTGTGTCCAGACAGGTTTTGAATATCTCCAGAATTGGACACTCCACAGCCTCTCTGGGCAGCCTGCTCCAGTGCTCAGCCATCATCACAGTAAAGGAGTTTTTCCTCATGTTCAGGCAGAGCTTCCTGTGTTTCCGTTTGTGCCCGTTGCCTCTCATCCTGTCGCTGGGCACTGCTGAGAAGAGTCTGGCCCCATTCTCTTTAAACCCACCCTTGGATATTTATAAACATTGGTAAGATGCCTCCTCAGTCTTTTCTCCATGCTGACCAGGCCTCTTTCAGCCTTTCCTAAGACAGATGCTACAGTCCCTTAAACACTTTCACTGGACTCACTCCATTAGTTTCACATCTCTTTTGTACTGGGGAGCCCAGCACTGGACCCAGCACTTAAGATGTGACCTTAGCAGGGCTGAGTAGAGTGGGGAGTAGCCTCCCTTCCTCCCTCCCTCCCTCCCTCCCTCCCTCCCTCTCTTTCTCCCTTTCTCCCTTCCTCCCATTCTCTGAAATCAGTGTGAGCATTGCCATCAATTTTAATTATACCAGCATTTCACTCTTAGTTTTATAGGAAGAGTTGGCAGCAATGACTATAGGTAAAATTGCCTAATACTTTCCACAGTGTATAGATTGTCTACCCAAAAAGAGAGAGACAAAAATTGTGCGTAAGGGTATAATAAAGCAAGTCCAGATTAGCAAAGTTAATTTTATCTGTGGTGCTTTTAAAAACAGAAAGATTTATTAAAGACTCAGACTCATACTTTTAATATGACTGACATAATTTTAAGCAATTATTGTTATGTATTTCAAAAATACAATTAAGATGGCAAAGACATTACTTCACAGTATTACCAAAGAAAAAAAATACAGAATTGTCAGTATTTTAACCTGTACGTTACTTTTAAAATATATGTTTTCTGGAAATATCTAAGTAGAATCATCATCACACAGCTTCTTCTTGTTTCCTTCCTSGGCCCCTGCTTAAAGCTACTATTAATATCAATTTGTAGCATTACTATGCTTGATTAATTACAGTTGTCTTAAATCATGACATATTTAATGCKGCTGAAGAAGATGAAGTGTATATAATTATTTTTTTGAAAAGAAAGGAATTATAAAACTTCGCTTTAAATTACTGTTTTCTTTGTGCTACTTAAGGTAATAAAGACTAGTTAATATAATAGTATATATTAAAGTAGTGCTTACTACTTCTGCTCAGAGAACCATTATGGTCTTTAATAACATCTATTTTTGTATAAGCAGAGGRATGTTTTCCAAATATTTGTGTTTTGTTGTCTAGTAACTAAAATTGCTTTAAGGTCTAATACTACATGTGTGTGGTAGACGTGTACCTTCACCATAAAAATGTTGAGATCCTTTAATAAAACTGTTGAAAGTTCTACGACAAAATTTGTTGTGGTGAACTAAGTCTTTCTCTTTCCATTGATTTCTATATTTGACTCTCATAGAGGACTGGAAAATGGCCATGTTATTTGCAGAGATATTGTGAAAGATTTTGTATATTTGCTGGTAAAGGRCTGCCTGACCTTTAGCTACATTAAAAGAGACTGTTGGGCCACCCAGAATTGGCAGTGATGAAAATCTCCAGAGATGTGGTGGACAAAGTCGCTAGTTGGAGAACAGTCCCTCCTTGGCTCCAATGGAGGAAGGAGGGGTTGGATGCAGTCGAGAGTACGTGTGTGTGTGTCCAGAGAGAAGTTCCAGGCTGCCACAGGASCCATATTTGGAAAAGGGGAGGTTCTTGACTGAATGTCAGGGAGGTGACACTTCAGCATCTGGACTGTATGTGTCAAAGGAGGCAAAACCGATGCCAACAGCAGAAAGCCAAGGTGCACACACTGGCTTGAGTTCACCAGGCTAGGAGGTCTTGTGGTCTTGTAATGTTCACAAGATTCAGCATGTCTCATGTTCACACAGCTTTGGGTAGCATCTCCATATCTGGTCTGCAGTGGAGAGWTTTAGCTGGAGCAACTCAGAACAGAGCCGGGATAAACCTAGCAATTCAGCATGTTCTGGGACGTGGGTTCCTGTCCTTAAGCTCAACCGCTTTTATGTAGYAGCCACATTGATAGCAGGTGGAAGTGTGGATATGTTACTTCAAAGTATAGCTGAGGAAAGAGTGCCCTGTTGATATTACTAGCATTACTAGGCTTATGAATATCTGTGTTTCGGAGCATTGGAATTTATGGCCTTTTCCAGTCTTGGCTTATTTGTGAAGAATGGCTATTAAATATCGTAAATGGCAATTTAAGCAGATGCAATAAATCCACTTAGTTTTTGTAAAGGTGTTTATCCTCTCTGTCATTTTGGTCATCACTCCCATCGTCTGCTGCAGAGGTAGCTCAAATGCAGATAGTTCCGTGTGGCAGAGGCTCCCTGCTTGCTTGCTTGTGGTGCATGAACTTACTATGCTGAGCAGATCCTAAGCTTAGTTTGGGAGACCCTGTAAATAAGCAGAGGATGAAAACTGATGAACTTGCTCCACAGCAGCAAGAGAGACTGCAGTTTTGACTTTGGAGCTGAGGCCAGCGTGGGGCTTTCTGCTCCATAGCTGTGGCACCAGTGGAGGATTGAGGACCAGCAGAATCTGTAGGTCACCTATTGAAAACTAGGGACCATCCATGGCTTGATCCTTCCCAAAGTCTGTTACATTTGTCTGGTACTTTTGGTAACATCCTGGCAACCAACAAAGCTCATTGCTCTTACCAGATCTGGACAGAGGAAATGGAAGCCAAGCTTGAGGGATAAGTATTTCATTATTAAATTGAATAAATTGTAGATCTTCAGCTGTGGTTACAGATTAATTAAGATGTAAATTATTTAATGCTCATGAACTCTGTGTCTGTTTCCTCCTCCTCCTTTTAGTCTTGTCTATTTCTATTATTCACTTTTTATATAAGGTCTATTTTACAAGGAGTGATATCACATGAACTCAGCAGATAGATTTAGTTGCCAATGGCCAGAAACTCAACTACTGCTACTGGTTAGAAATGTATCAGACTCCCTGCAGAAGTAGCAGCAAGGGCTCTACTGCTTTGAGTCACTGAGATATCTGAACAAGAACGATGTATGACAACGTCTATGAAGAGTCATTAGAGGTGGATGACCTCCTATTGCAATGTAACATGAGGCACAGTAGACCTAACACTTAGCTCACCTTATTCATCAGCTCCATTTTTTTCCTAGCCTTAGGGATAGCTTAGGCAAAACCAGTAGTGAAATGTTCTGCAGAAATGGTTGGATGCTCCATAAAGTTATTTTCCTCTTTCTGAAACAACTGTGCCACCTGATCTGAATTCTATGCTTTAACCTCAAACTAGCAAATTCTGGAACACTAGGTAATAGCATTTTAAAAATTACTAGGTTGCAGTTGCCATTGGCTCAAGCATTATATTAAACATCTAAGCCAGTCTCCATCTTGTAACTTCTTTTTTTTCAAAGCTGTAAATGTTCTTTAGCTAATATACCATATATTGGGTTAATTGGAATTCCCATATATAATAAACATAGTGGTATCTGCTTACACAAACAAGCAAAATTTCATTATGACTTTCAAATGTCAAATCATCTTCATACTTCAGAAGAATGGCTACTGCAGTCTGGATACTAAACAAATCAGTCTTTAAGAAAGAGCTAGAAGATACCTAGATAAGATAGATACATTAAAGTTTCCTGCATCTATTTCCTGAAGTAATTCAAGAAGTAACCCAAATATGCTGTGAACCATTTCCAGATACATCAGATATCTTTGAAAACTTAGGAGACAGAGGAGACAGAAGACGACTGAAAAATGAGACATAGCAGCTCCTTCAGAAATCAAAGATAATGGAGCACCCAAGTAATTACAAGCCTTAACTAACTTCCGTTCCTGGTTCTGGAACACAATATTAAACCAGAAGCTGAATCAGTGACATGCCTGTGTCAGGAACAGATTATGTCAAATAAAGCTATTTTTTTCTCTTCAATATGTTAAATAACCTAATGAATAACATGGAACAGTAAACACGACTTACCTAGATATTAGTAGGGCTTCCAAATCCATTACCTTAGAACAATCCATTATTGTTTATAAGAAACCAAGGAAATGTTGCCTTGATTAAATCACTAGAAGATGAGGAAGAATGAGGGCAACTGACTGAAAAATAATAGAAATTTAGAAAGAGAAATTATTAGTCAGTGATTTACAGTCACTTTGGAGTGGCATTTCATTTAGGCTTCTCTAGGAATTTKTTCTGAGGACAGTTCTCTATTTAACAGTTAGGATGACTGACAGGGCTATATGTTTACAAATTTCATTTTTTTTTTTGTCAAGCTGGGAGGAATTGGAAGTAGACTGGAGCAAATTATCAGAATGATCATAATGATCCTCTCAACTTGCAGACATGGCTTGAAATGAATAAGTAAAATAAACACAGGTTTTTATATTAAGAAGGAGGAATCAACAAATGCAAAGCAGAAAAAAAAAARGGGTCTTGGGGCAGTAAGACTGCAAAGATCTGAAGAAACTCACAAACTAAATTAGATCCACAAATGTGATCTTCTTACCTAAAGCTGGTTTGCATGTATGATATGTGCTGTCAGGGAGAGGACTGGAAACTCCACTACAAATGTCCACTACAAAGTCTTCAGAGGCTTGAGCTGTTCCTGTAGGGAGTTATGGACACTAAGTTTAAAAGAAAAATGTAAATACATTCAAATGAGTCCAGAGAAGGGCGACAGGAATAGAAGCAGAATACATAACCCTGCAGAAAAATTGCAGCAGTTACACTTGTGGGGTCTAGACAAGGGAAAGCAGAGGAAGTGCCCAAATCTTTCAAGTCAGAAAAATCTTCATAAGAAAAATAGTGATCAATTGTTCTTCAATTGTCATGAAGGGAAAAACAAGGAGAAGCAGCTTACTGGAAAACTCAGTTTAATTATGAATATACGAAAGGAMTGGAACAAGCTATAGAGACAGACTGCTTGAATACCCTTCATGGGAGTTTTTTACAGATAAATTAAGCAATTTACAGATTAATTGGATCTGTTCTGTACATATTTTATGCTGCCACACTTCTGTAGTTTGAGGAGACGATCTCCTGAGATCCCTCCAGCCCAAAATTTCTGTAATTCTATGAAATCTGTATGTAGATATGCAAATTATACCAAAATAAAACTAATTTTTATCTTTTGAAAATGGAATGGGAAAATTTTTCAGGAATGAGGAGTCCAGCCCTTATTCTAATTTCTTATATTAAATCTTAAMTCTGTGAAGATTATAAGATTTTTTTTCCCTTGCCTGAATCAGAGGACCAGAGTGCCATTGTTTGAACTCCAGGTTTCCTCTGATTTCTCTGTGAGTCATTGAATGTGTTAAAGTCCTCTGCCCTGCCTTTCTTTATGGAACCTCTACAGTACAAAACATTGTTATCACATAAATAATAACACGAAGAGGTAGGCTATGAAACCAGGTTAAGGGTTTACTGTCAGCCACATCTTCCATGCTAGCAGATCAGAAATGTTGTAAGACTTCAACTCAGGAATGGTAAGTTGCTTGGTTTCTCCACACTTGATGTTAATCTATGCTTGACAGTTATTCAAGTAGAAAATACTGTTATGTTTTGCACAAAAGCAGAGRATACACAAGAGAGAGTGTAATGGAACTTGGAACACACTGTAGTCTTCAGAATTTGTTACATTTTCCCCACAACCCAAATTACTTTAAAATGTAAGTAAACTTTTCAAAGCTGTTAGCATTATTTTCTCGGATCACTCAAATTGTTTTCAGAAGCCGTATTATCTGTGATGAATCAGAACATCTATTAAAATAGCTGTAAGAGCATTAAAACTATCAGGTATAATTTACAGCTTTTTCTCCTTTAGATTCAGCACTTTTCTGAAGAGAAACTAATTTAATAAATAGAGAATTTAAGTTGCAGTCAAATTTATTATACTTACCAAGCTTGAATTTCAGACAAGACACCATTAAATTGAATTTGAAGAGGAGTGAACCGAACTGCCAGTGGGCACTGTATTAGTAGCTTGAAAAATGTCTAATACTCCTGCAATCAAGGGAGTTATGGTGATGACAGAAAAAGGAGGAGGAAGTTTGTTTGTCCTTTTACATTGTGCAAGCTAAAATAAAGGGTAGAACCTCAAGCCAGAAGTCCACAAGAAGGGAAGGAGTGTCTGCCTAGATTTTTCCATGAATTCTCCACATACGAGAACATATACCACTTTATGCTATATACCTGATTTAATCCTTCAGGTTCTGTGTTCACAAAACTTCCTCTGCCTGAATTCTGTCCTCAAAAGGCTTCCAGAGCAAGGTTTTCTGTCAGGAAACCAATAAGAGCAAATAAATAAAAATTCTATTCAAAACCAAGCAGAAATGGGTACAAATTAAAAAAYGGGTACCGATTAAAACACAAGAAGTTCCATCTCCATGTAAGGAGGAACTTCTTTCCTGTGAGGGTGCCAGAGCCCTGGCACAGGCTGCCCAGAGGCTGTGGAGTCTCCTTCTCTGGAGATCTTCCAAACCCGCCTGGCTGCCACCCTGTGCCCCGTGCTGTGGGTGTCCCTGCTGGAGCAGGGGGTTGGACTGGATGATCTCTAGAGGTCCCTTCCAACCTCAACCATTCTGTGATTCTGTGGAAAAAAAAAAAAAAAAAGCATTTTCTTTCTCTTGTATTGACATTACTCTCCTTTGAATCTCACTCCCCACAAACCCTCTCTAACTGCCAAGTCTGTGATGGAGATCATATTTTATTCATAAATCTGTTGATATGGACTATTATTTTGTAATCATATTAACTGCACTTATGCTATGGAGATTTTTAATTCAAAGAGATGCTGCCATGTTTCATGTACACCTAAACAGCATTTTTGTGATCTCCAGGGTCTTTTATTGACTTTCAGATACTTAAAATTCGAAGTTACRCATCTCTAATTCATCTTCTGTTAAAGAATGTTGTCTGCTCTAAAACTGGCAAAATTATAAAACAAGAGGAAAATAAAAACATTCCAGAGAACTACGATAGTGCAGAGTGTTTCTTTCCTGAAAGTACRTTGTCACTTAGCAAACATGGGGAATAATGGTCACTAGAGCAAAAACCAAACCAACCAAATTAAAAAAAAAMCCAAACGGTCACTTAATCGGCTATGATCTTTGGCTTGGTTTTGAAAAGCTTGATCAAAGAAAGCACTTGAGCTGTGAGCTTTGTACAAAAGCAATGGTCTCAGTATGGACGTGGCCTGTCCTCTGCAGGACAGGTTCCAGTGAGGCACTGAGTGAAAGCACCATGCTCTGTTTATGGTAGCTGAACTCTGCACAGTTGAGAATGTGGATGAGCATGATGGTGATGATGAKGGTGATGATGTATTAACTCCTCTGACATGTCAGAAGATGTGTGTGCTAAAGCGCAGGGCCTTTGGTGGAAGTTCAGGAGGTAGCTTGCAGTGAGGGCAGCTTTGACAGTCAAAGAGTAGAGYTCTGGCACCGTGGCCACAGTTGGTGCAGATATGGAGAGTCTCACTCTGGATRAGGAAAGACTCATCATTCAGCTAGTAGAGAGGCAGGAACAAGATGAAGTGCAGTAATACCAGCTGCAGTATTGTGTAAAAAGCTAKAATTTCTGCTCTAAATGTGCAGTGGTTAAGAGTGGAGGACTCCATGTGTGAATGAGTATCTTTTGCTCCAACCATCAAACAGCCACAMCAAAGGACAGCTGAAACGTAGGCCAAGGCTGCACTGCAAGGTACAGCTGATGAGGTAGCTCCATTCTGAGAACAGAATTGGAGATGAAATCAGAGATGACTGAATTGAGTTGGTTACACCCTCCTTCAAAGGCGAAGAAGCAGAGAAGGGTTTGAACCTTTCCATAAGCATAAGAAATCAGAAAAACAAACAGACAAACAAACAAGCAACCAGACTAACTAACTAAAAGACAAGGCATGAAAAAACAGCTTGCATGACACTGCAGTCTTGTAGAGGATTGGGCGGTCAGCAAAAAGAGGCTGCACAAGTTTCTGCAGACACAGTAGTAATGACCGTGTGGCAGCAGTCAGCACTTTGTGAAATGCTGGAACTGTTGGGGACCAAATAGACTTCAGTGACTGAGAACAAAAGTCCTCAGAAGAGCATCAGACAAGTATTTTTCAAGGTGAAATAAATGCCTTCCTATTTTTGAAAATGATAGTTTCCTGTTAGTAAACTGCCAGATTCTTTTGTGGATAGAGCTTACATCTCCCTTTAGATAGGAATTTTCGTTTCTCCCTTATTTTTTGTCAATACATAGCCAATCTGGTCTTAATAAAGCTGAAACAGACTGGTTTGTTAAAGAGTAAAGCCTTCTAAGGGATATTAATTTTCAACAATTCTATTTGTTCTAAATATCAGCGTTAAGACTATCAGGATTGCTTCAGTTCCTGCAGCTCTATACCAGTGAACTGCTGCAGCTGGAGCCTCTTGTGCTCCAGGAAATTTGGTGTTGCTGCACAGTATTTGCAATGTGGATCGCAAGTGGGATGTGAATTTCCAGCCTGCCAAAGGTGGCCGAAGTACTGAGGGATGAAGTGCTGCCACTCCACCCCAGGCAAAAGGGGTCCCTGCACACATGGTAGCCCTGAGTTCTGTGCCCACCCTAACCCACAGAGCGAGGGAGAAGGGAGTGGACTGCTCTGAGTGCAACAGGATGATAACTGTATGCTTAAATGCCATTTAAAGGAYGGAAAA
Organism: Eudromia elegans; assembly: GCA_003342815.1. Classification (NCBI taxonomy): domain Eukaryota; kingdom Metazoa; phylum Chordata; class Aves; order Tinamiformes; family Tinamidae; genus Eudromia; species Eudromia elegans. Next base: position 5,502,117 of record PTEX01000010.1, on the reverse strand, counting down.
AGAAAAGGCTATTTTACAACCTTCTAGCCAAAAGTAGTGTCTCAGTGCAACTTAYCTARGGTCAGTTAAYTGTAAAGGCCAGTTACTYGCASAATTTAGCATGAAACTATTGCTKTTTSTCTCAYGGTGTATGTTGCATACAGGCTTGGTGCTATTTTGTTGTCCACACCAGCTTTTCTTCTCAGGTTATCCAGAAGTATCATGGGAATGAAAAGTAACCGTGAATGCAAAAGCACCATATGTGTCTGCCTTCACTGCAACTCCTGTCTGTTCTCCATGGCCTGGCAGGGCTACCCCGTGACTACCCAGATATTCTAACACTGAGATCATTGCTGTCGGTCTTGTAATGTCCTATGAAATGGGAAAACTTTAGTGATTTAAACTTGGTTGAAAGTTTAAGCACTGCAGAAGTGCTAAGGAGGTATGAAGGCAGGTAAAGCAAGTMCTTGAAACTTTCTCTTGTGAGAAAAGAAAATGTCACAGCCTAGTAAAACTGTAATTTCACTGCAAAAGGAGGAGCTCAARAATTCAAACAATGGGAGCCTGAAGTCAGGCACTGGAATCTTTTTCCATGCCTGGAATGTAAGTAAGTAGATAAAGGCCTTGAAGAGATTTTAATTTTAGTAGATTGGGTCTGAAGTTTGTTTTCTTAGCATTCACATCAGGCATCTTTGGAGTTTGTTAACTTGGTTGCTCAAAAAGAGGCACCCAAGAACAGTTTGGAGAATTTTAGCCTTTCAGTCTTAGGACCTGTTTTTGAATCTCTGTCCTTAGCCCTATAAAATGCATACTGTCAGGTCCCTTCAGTAATGGAAGTTATTTGATTCTAAGTTCCTGAACAAAGAGACTCCATTTGTAAAATGTCCTTATAGATTATTTTCAAATATATTCATAGAAGAACACTATTATTTTTCAGTCTTGCCATTTCTGTGTGTGTGTTTTATAGATTTATTTTTACCTTTCAAAAATGCCAAGAAATAAGCTTCAATCTCACTCTTAAATTAACAGACATCTCTAATAAAAGCCTCAACCTCTTAATAGCTTTGGAATGCAATAAATTTTAAATATTAGATAGACTGAGGATTATACAGACTTTGGTTACACTCCAGGGAAATTTTAAGTGCAATAATAGCTGCAAGATTAGCTGCTGTTTTCTGAATACTATACAAAGATGTTTAAAATGACTAGACAGAAAATTATGAAAGYGGCATATGACTCAAATTGTAAATAAATATGGGAATATAGGACCAAAACCCTATGTAAGGAAAACTTAGTCTGATCTATGGAGAGGAATATTCAGGAACAAACGCTAAGGATTCGGTCCTTATATTTCTGCTGTTGAGTCGAATATTCTGAGAGGCTGGACTGTGAAGAGTCCAGAATTTCACAATGACTTTGCAAAAGTCCAGCTAGTTCTTACATCTTCCACACATTTCCCTGGCTTTGGTTTCCCTGTGTTTTGCTTTCATCTATCCTCCTGGGACACCTTCCACATTTTTCYGTAATTATGGAAGCTGCGGCCAACAACACCCATGAAGAACGAGGGTTTACAGCGATGAATTGTATCAGGGTTGCAGTGATTAGTGTTACCTGAGGGAATAAAAGACCAGAATAAGCTTATCCTCTGTTCGTGTCAACTGCCAGACCACCAATGGGAGGGTGCTGTGACAGCGTACCCAGGCTGGGAGGCCACTGCAGGGCTTCTGCAGCACAGCAGACCCAGGCTCCTGGCTGCAGACCTGGAATGATCACACGATYGCAAGAATAAGAGCTAGGAATTCTAAAAACTTCAATCATTTGTGCTTCTTCCTATTAAGAGTTAAATGAATAGTTGTGGTCTGGCAAGATAATTTTCCTTCAGTTTTACCTTTCTTCTTCTTCTTTCTTTTTTCCTACACAGACCTGGCCCTCATTAAAATGGCAGGATACCTAATGATGGAGGTCTGGCTGATGTCTCAGCATTTACACGTGTAGCCCTATTGGCTGCAATGTTACTGCAGTAAGGGCAGGGTAGCCAGAGCCAGTTTGTCYGTATCCATAGAGGAAATTAGTCTTCATTGCTTAGCTGTGCTATAAGAATAGTTCCTGGGACTCCTYCTGAAAACTGTAATGCTCTTCTCAAATGTAGAGAAATGCAGAGAAATTGAAGAAGATGAGGCGCAATAACCTCTTGAATGATTTCTTCTCATTTTGCCTTTCAGTAACCAAGCAGTTCAGAAATCATCTATTTCTAGTGTGAAATCCAAGCTGTAGATTTCCAGTGCTATGTGTTTTTGTGGGTGTTCTTACTGTGAGTGTCTAAACCCTTTTGGAATAGCAGCTGCTGGGATGGGACTGGAAGCTCCATGCTGGATTTGGGCTGTAAGCAACAGCAGAGTGTGGAACTTGTTCTTTGTTGAAAGCAGCTATGAAAGCAGAGGAACAAACTCTTGCTGGATGAAAGTTTTTAATCTCCTTGTCCATTTTTTTCTGAGAACTAGTGGCAGGAGGTGGAAATCCAGTCTAAATTTCAAGCGACTGGTGGTCATGAGGTGGAGATTCTTTTCTCCTTAGTGTCTCTGCAGGGAGGTGTCCTCTCTGAGGAGATTACAAGGTGACAGGAGAGAAGGTAGACTATGCCGGATTGTAATTGTCATAGGAGTAAACCTTTCATATGCTATTGTGCTCCACAAAAATATTCCCCTTCACCTTTTAATTCACTAAGAGTTGGTGGTGTTTGGACTATCACCTATGGCCACTGACGGAAGAGCGCAGAATCCCCTAAAATGGTGGCTGCCTCCAAAGATAACGACTCTGTCTAATGTCCATTGAATGCCTTYGATGTTGCTGTTGTCTGCACTCCATCATGTTAAAGACTTGACTGCCACTGGCTGGTTCTCAGAGGAGCTATACGGTACTKCATTGGCTAAATGGGGTTGGCACAGCGATACTTTCAACTGGAGCTAGACAAGAAGCAGAAACTCTGAAATTATCCCTGTAAGAGACAGCATGGGCAGAGGGCTGGAAGGAGGGAGATAGAACAGCAGGAGGAAAGAGAGACTGGGTTTTTCATCTTGACAGTCTACAAATTGAGTGTCCAGGTGTGTCCATGAGTCTCATGTCCRTTTAGCCTTTTTTCTGCTTCAAGGTAGTAAAATACTGTGTTAATGTTAATGTCTGCAGGTCTGCTCTGTATGCTTCAAGAAAGAGATACAGAAAAGTGACTGGAATGATTAAGAACATCTGAGTTACTAACTTGACTGAGACTCTTCAGAGARTGGGGAAGAAGACTGGGGGAGAATGAGTGAGATTTACAGTCATGGAGGGAGTGGATAAGGTGAATGCATAACTGCTACTCACTAGATTCTACAAAAMGAGAAGTAGGAGTGAAACTAATTGAGTGAATCTAATAGGATATTCTTTTTTTCTATACAGGTTTTTTTTGGTTTTTTGTTTTTTTTCAGAGGGTAGTGAACTCCCAGAATTTTTTGTACTGCTGGAATATCAATGGGGTCAAACTGGGAGTCAGACAAATTCAGGGATAGCAGGTCTATGAGCTGTTACTGAAGGGAGTATGCAAGGATGCGCCTCCTGACATCCCCAGTGATTGTGTTTGCTGGAGGAGTGCAAGGGGGATAGACTGCACAAAGTAGCTGGTAATGCATGCACACCCTGAATGGTATTTCCTACTGATATCGTCCTAGAGAAGATAGCGACCTAGCTTTGTCCTAGTCTGCTATAACCATGTTACAACCTTACACAGGAAGAGAAACAAACATGTCAGATACCAGCTCTCAGACCCAAAATATTGGCTGTCAGACCCAGAAGTTAGCATGTGTTTTCCATGATCCTCTACTTCGAAATAGAAGGCACTCATTCTTATATTTTCCTAGTTCCTTTATAAACTTCTTCTATTGGGCAAATAGAAGTAGCTTAAATAGAAGATGGCAGTCTTCCATGGGGGGAATGGTTTAGCAGTCTGGCTGTCCCTCAGCTCTCCAGACCAACCATATCCTTACAAGCAGACCCTTTTTTCACTGTACGAAAGAGAGGGGGTCTCTGCCCTAGCTATAAAAGTAGAAGGTTCAGAAGAAACAAGATTAGGTAACACCAAACTCAGTTTCCAGTTAGAGATGCTTTTGTCTTGGCCATTTAAAAGGAGAAGATTAGTACAGATCGTGGATAGTTATTTGAAGAAAATGGTTATATAAATCTTGGTCTCTTCATATCACTGAGTCAGAGTGCAGTTGTGTACTGTTRGGTTATTGGTGAAATGATGAAGGATATCAAAAGGTAAAAACATGCAGAATCAACAGTAATAGGGTACTTCTAAAACAAATGAAATGTCATGCAATAGATTTCAAAGGATAATAAYGTTGTATCAGAAAGTGGAGGTTTCCTCAAGATTTCACTCCAAGTGACCTAGTTACATTCACTGCAGGTAAACAGAGGAAACAGGGGACTTTTGGAGGACTAGCAACAAGGTGGTCAACTCCAAGGAGCCATAAGGAGAGGAGACAACCACTCCACGGGTGTCACGGCTTCCCAGAGAATGGTAAACTACGAACCAGACTGGGTGGGAGAAAAGTTTTAGAGAGGAAGTGCATGAATGGAAATTGTGAAATCTGTTAGAAGGCTAAAGAGCCACGCTGCAATAAAAAGGATGACTTTTTCCAATAGGGTAATATGGTTCAGTGATGACAACAGCAGTCAGATAAAAAATGCAATATATAATACTAGTAATAGTGTAAAAAGCGRGGGGAGAACAAAAACATAAGTTTTATTTACCATGTGGGGAAAATAGGAAGATTAGCTGGCAAGTTTAAAAACAATGCAAGTTTTCTAATATTTATTTCTAACAGAAGAATTCCTAATAACAATATAAAATCTTCCCCTAGAYTGAGATAGTCAATTTATAATAATGTAGAAAAAGCAAAGCTTTTGTATATATTTCCAGTTTGTATGAGAGAAGAAACGGGATGATGGAGATGGTGATAAAATACTTCTGTTCATGGTCTAGGTGTCCTGGTTGGACTGGATGATCTCTAGAGGTCCCTCCCAACCTCAACCATTCTGTGATTCGGTGATTATGAATTAAATGTTTTCCTTCATTTTCACATTCATTAGGAAGTAAAAAACAGATCCCCCCGCTCAGCTTTCCGTAGGCCACAGGACCATGCGTTAGGCACCTTGTCCACGGCCTGCAGGCCGCAGCAGTGAGGACGTGGTCCACAGCTACGAGGACACCACCCATYGGGACACCCCATCCACCCCCAACCAACGGTGCCGCCACGGCCCAGGCTGCCCCTCGGGCTGCCCCGTCATGGACTCTCGGCACTGTTCTCCGGGGCTGGTGTCACTCCGTCCCTCTCCTTGCTGTTGGCTGGGGCCCGCAGAGGTGACAGCTTGCGCAGGCCCTTGTCAGCACGTCAGCACGTTCCCCACCAAGGCCACCACCCGCAGGACATGGTCAGCCCTTGACCTGGGTGTCCCTGCTGGGGTGACCCCCAGCCCCCAGCCCCAGGCATGGAGCAGTGCTGAGGAGCGTCACCCACCTCAGGAGCTGCAGTTCTGCATGGAGACCCCCGGCCCTGGTGTCCCGTGGGAGAGCGGACCCGGGTGCGGGAGAAGCCGAGGAGGAGGAGGAGGAGGAGGAGGAAGGCTGCAGGGGGCACTGCGGGGCCGCCCCGCTGGCTTTGCCCACTAGAGGGCAAGAGAGCCCCACACAAGCGCGGCGGGGCCGCCGGGGCTCGCGGCCTCCATTGCTCCGGCTCCTCGTGCGCCCGGTGCTGTGGAGGTGCGGGCTGGGCTGGGGGAGGGCCGCGCTGCCAGGGCCCTCGGGAGGGGTGGTGGAGCCTGGCGACTGCGCCGTCAACCAAGAGGTGGCTTCACGCATGGGGACTTCTCCTGGGAGGGCAGGAAGGAGCCGGTGCCTGACCTTCTAGTGGGCACGGGGRCACACGCTTGGTGTGCAGGACAGGCCAGCGCCGGCCGCCACAGAGCTCGCAGGGACGGTGCGCGCGCAGCCATGGGCTGGGGCCTGCTGAAGCAGATGCTTCAGCGTCTTCTACACTTACTGCTTTTGCCCCTGGAGAGACTAAACCACTGGGTGGATTAGCTGGGAATCTCATGTAGGCCACCCTAACATCCAGCAAAGAACAAAATACCAGTTACTCCCGGGTTCAGTGATTTAGGAAATTTTCTGCATRGTGATGTTACCATTGGTGAAGATGCCTCCATTTGTCTCTAGAAAGCTAGAGAGGTCTTTGGTCATCCAAGAAACCAGGCCTGGAAACCAAGGTCTCCATCAGGACGGAGGAGTACCAGGGTGCTGTGTCTGCCAATATGTAGACCAAGGGGTAAGAAGGGGCCTCTGTCCAGCTATCGAGAGCTGCAGAAGCTCCGAGAGGCAATTTCTGTCGTTGCCCCAAGGCGGGTGATGGCAGGTAATCAAGGCAGGCTGTTGACTGCAGGTCCGTTCTGGTACTGGAAAGTGGGGTCCAGCTGATGGTCTGGATACGTGCCTTGGTTGGTGTGTGAGTGTCACCACATCTTTCAGACAGTGAACTACCTGAAGAGAAAATGYAGCTGGCTAATGGAGAACATCAGGCTATTCTGAGTGCAGGCTGCTGAGACACGCTTCTGAGCTTGCAGTCATAAATGGGCAGCGACGAGACGTGAGCATGAGGAGAGCAGAAACCCCCTTGAAGAGGAGCAGTGTTGGGCTGAAAACGTGCAGTAGAAAGAGGACAGGGCAGTAGCAGTTGGATAGTTCTCRGAGTACTGTGAATGGGTCATAAAAACTGCTAACCAGGATATGCCTGTGCAGTCCTCTGCATACACAGCAACTTTGGCTTCCTCCCTTTTCGCCTTCTGATTTATGGGGCTTTCACTCCTGAGCTGGAGGGACTTGTGAAATGGACAACTAATTCAGTGCAAAAGCAGCAGATAGGCACCTTATCTGMCTACAACCATCACCAGCACATACAAGCTTTCCTATATCAACATCTCTTCCAGTACACTCTACTATACCTGACTGATAATGGCATTATTATTTTTGTACTTAAATTAAGATATTTTAAGCATATAACCTGATACTCTCTGGACTTCCTGAACTTCCAAGGACAGCCACAAAGATTGGATTGGATTGGATTTTGCCACAAGTGGCAAAATGTCATAATGTCAGATATGCTGCTGCAGCTGTGCATCACGTGGTAAAACTGGTGCTGATATGCTTTTTCTTTTAGAATATTGCATCTAAACTGTGTTACATTTTATAATCCTGTCTGAAAAAAATAGGCAGAGGTTACACATCATATTAAATATAACTAATTCTGGAATCCTTGTAGGCAGTGTTTTATGTCATAAATACTTCTGAACATTTTTCCTTCAGTTTCTGGAACAAAAAGGCAGGTAAATTCCTCTAGATCAGTTTCTCATAACTCTGTAAGCATTTCTCATATTAATCCAATCAACTTGAAATATGTGGCTAGGAGGTTAATCAAACCATTTCACAAATGAGTTATTTATTTTCATGTTAATCTACTGTTTCATAATCATGGGTTTCAGTTTTTCATTGCTGGGATGCCATGACTTTTCTTTGGAAGATTCATTTGTGCGTTTATATTAATAGTTTAATGCTCTCACCATCCATCCTAGGGAAATGCTGAATCACATGTGTAGGACAGCAGGTGGGATTCATCCAAACATATCTAGACCTGGGTTATGCAGAAGTCTACATCTAATATAGGCTCCCTTGGTACAAAGGGGTGAAAAAAGGCATCTCTAGAGCATGAGTCATATCATTCTGAAGTAGATGCCTTGAATGGGTCAGATGATTCTCTCCCTGAAACTGCACTTATTTCTCTGCATTAAAGAACAAGGAATTTACTTATCTAGACTGCAGCAGCAACCAGTAAGGTGAGATTAATTATACACTATCATATTCCGATTTGCATTATCCTTCAAAYACCCTGAAAACTGCTGTCTGCAAAGACGTCTGAAAATGACATTGCTTTCTATATTGTTTGCTATTTATAAAAAGCAGCTTTTTAAAGTTTGCTGATTCAGCACATTTTTAGTGAAGTTGGCAGATGCCGTGTGTTTCACTGACAAGTTGTAAATCCTGTCTTGTTAATGGCATAAATCTTCCATTTCCTATCTGCAGTGTTRGGAAACACATGGGGAGGGTGGTGGAGATAGATTGTAAATCCAGAGCAAAAATTCTGTATTTTTAATGAAATTATGCAATCTGGGGTTAATAAAGAAAACATTTCTTGTGGCAGGCTGATTTCTTTTTGCAACTTAGTGCTCAAAATTTGGTGTGAGATGCTGTTGCCAAGCTGCACAGGTAGGCAGAGTTCAGGTGAAAYATATAAAAAGAATAGTCACGGTGCCTCAGACTTGCCAGGGGTGTCACATTAGTGCAGTTCATGCCAGGAGAACGTGTGCCAGCAGCTGATAAAAGAAAAAGCAAGATTCCCCTGACCAGCTCCGCTAGCAGGAGTTAAAGCCCTGCATCAAGCTGATGAGTAAGCTCTGGATGAGTCACTGTGCCAGATGCAGCCTCRAGCTCCAGGAGGGTATAAGGGAAGTGGGTGTGAATCTCCACTGGAGGGGAGCTAGGGGCAGGGATGCTTCTGCCTCAGTGTCTTGGGGGTAGAAGTGTAGGCTTTGAATGCAGCCTGAGATATCAGCAGAGCCAAACTTCTCTAAGGGGTAAGCTTGGCATTACACATCACACATAGACCTCATGTGAAACGGGGTTAGAACACCACCTACTCACAGATGGGGATAATTTGGGGGATGTCCTGCATTATTCATGTGTGGCTTTGATACTTATGAGTAATTCAGACATCAAAGCATCAACTTAGATAACACTTTTATAACACCCAACTTCCCATAGCAGTAATATTTAGGCTTTCATTTAAGTTTCTGAAAAATGTATACAAATACTTTCTTCTTTACTTGCAGATACTTTGCATAAGTAATGCTGTTTGGAAGCACAAGGTAGAAAGTACTGAAGCCTGGCCTAGAGAAAAAACAAAATCCCTTATCTTACTCTTCCCTGGGACTAGAAATGTACATTTTGAAGGACTGGAAGCCTCTTTCCCATTGTTGCTAGACTGAATAACTCACCAAATACCAGCACCTCCAGACCCTCTGTTTTATTCCTTGCACTTTGCCAGTGGCATGAGCCTTAATTTCTCAGCAGTCCAATTTCCTAACAAGCAATTTTATGTTCTCTTCCAAGTCACCCCTTGTGCATGGGGAAAAAAACCCCACTTCTCATTAATAACCATAAAACTCCTTTATTGTTCTCCTTCAAATCTCCTTAAAACTTCCTTCTGACATAAACCACTTGCCATTGGCCAGGCCTGTTGCGTTTTATTCTCGGTGCTGCTTTTCCCTTATCCTTCCCCCATGTGTCTGTAGATACACCTGTTGTCTTTCATCATGGGTTAAGATCATAAGCTCTCCGGGCATCGACCATCGCTCTTATTACAAGTGTCTACAGTATCCGACACAATGGGACCGTGATCCCTGAGCGGGGCCTCCGGGTCCCGCCGTGATCGAGTTGATAAAGAATAATGATTTTTGACATGGGGAGTTCTGCAGTTTTTACCAAGTCATTCTGCGGTTGTTCACACTGATATAACCRTTGGGCATTTGAGCAGCGTCCTTAAACCTGATCTATACGGCCAGTGCTGTGGAACATTCCCAGGGAGCGCTGGYGTGGCCCTTGCTAGCGCTGATTTTCCTGGGTTTGGGGCAGGGGGAGGGGGGTTGCTCCGCTCTTGCACATGGAAACGCATGGACTGATGGGCAGCAACTGCTTCTTATAATGCCTTTGAGCAGAGCTGGGACGCTGGGACCCTGCCCTGCGGCTCCTGATCCTCACCCCGCAAGCGCCTCTCCTGACCCATGGTATCATGCAAAGGGCCGGGGCTGCAGGGAGGGCCCACGTGTGTCACGCAGTGTGTCCCAGCGGGTTCCTGACCATCCCCCGGAGCCTCCTCCGGAGCATGGAGCCCCAGCAGCCAGCGGGAGAGGCGCAAGGTGCCCTGCACCAGGCGCAGCGGGGCCGCTGCCCGTCGCGCTGGGAAGGTGACGAGGAAGGCCAGGAGGCTGCTCCCTCTGCCAGACGTGCAGAAAGTCCATTATTTTTAATTAACCCCTTTGCAAAATGCTCCTGSCCCCGAGCTCCGTTTCCAGCCTGCAGCAGTGACCTTCCGGGGCCCTGTCTCTCGGAGATGCCCGTCCACACGGTGCCACCTCTGCCCCTCGCCCCCGCGATGCTGTGTGTCCTGTGTCCTCTCCTTCGCTCCTTCTYCCAACCCTCCTGCCCCAATCTCCTGCCTTAGCTTTGGCACTGACTCCCCCAGGCTGCCCGAGTTTCCTTCGCCCTCCGCGTCGTGCCCAGGCCCTGGGCGATGCTCCAGAGAGAAACCACGAGCTCCCTCTGCCCCTTCGCTGGTCAATGCGGCTGCATCGGAGCGCGGCGGAGCAGCAATAACATCAATCAGCGGCATCACAGGAAGAAACAGAAATCCTTTCTCCCCCCGCCTTTCCCTGCATCCCGGCACTTAGGAATAACTTCTCTTTTTGTCCTTTTTTGATTGTATTTTTTTTCGAGGGGGGGCGGGTTGGGGATATTTGCTCAGCGCGGGGCCGCCTCTGCCGCGGTGCCCCCGCCGCGGCGCCGCCTCCCCCCGCAGCCCTCGCGGCAGGTCCCGGCGCGGAGGGAGGCGCCTTCGCCCCCGGGGCGCCCCCTCCCCAGCGCCCCCCGGCAGCCGCGAGGGCTGCGGGCTCCCGAGGGGGGCCGCGAGCCCCCGCCCGGTGGGCAGGAGGGCGGGCAGGGAGGACGGGCGAGCACTGCGGCGTGGCCAGCAGCGCTGCCAGCCCCCCCTCCCCTTTGCTCCCACCCCCTCCCCGGGGGACCCCGCAGCCGGGCTTAAAACCCGCAGCGGGACAGCGGCAGCGCGGTTACCTGGAGCGCGGCACCCAGGCGGCTGCTG
>PTEX01000010.1:5362061-5488961 GCA_003342815.1 Eudromia elegans | reverse complement strand
GGGGCGGGCGGGCGCGTGTGCGGAGCCGCGGGGGCTGCGTGAGCGGCGCGCGCGCGACGCCGGGCTCTGCGCAGAACGCGCGCGGCTCGGGCTCGGGCAGCCGCGCTGCGGGAAGGAGTTAACTTGCGAGTGAACCGACCTGACAGCACTTAAATTCGCTCGTAAAAACAACGTCCCGTGGTCATTTCTTTTCCTTTTTTTTTCTTTTTTCTTGCGCTCCGTGTTTCCACGGCAGGCGCCGCGCGGTGTCCGAACTCCGCGCTATTGCCCGGGGGCTCTCTGCGTTTGGATGATGCCCGGCTGGCGGGGGACGGTCTCCGAAGGGCGCAGATGGGCAGGGGCGGCCGCGGGGGGGTCTAACTCGGATTGACCCTCCCTAATTCCCCCCCAGTCCCTTCTCCCGGGACGGGGGTGCGGGCGGCCGCCGGTCCCCCCCGCTGCTCGCTGCGGGCGGAGGGCGCGGGGCGGCGCGGGGCGGGCGGCAGGTGCAGCGCGGCCCGCGCCCCTGCGCGCACCGCCCGCCCGCGGCTCCGCTCCCGCCCGCGCCGCCCCCGGCAGCTGCGCCCGGCCCAGCGCGGCCGCGCTATTCGGGGCGTCCGTTTTAAAAATGGCTCTGCAGCCGCGCTCGCAGGAAGCTGCCCGTTCCGAGGGGCGGCTATTCTCGCCCTTGGAGCGCCTCGGCTTTAAATAGCCGCTTTTCTTTCTTTCTCTGTTTCCTTTTTTTCCCTCTCTTTTTTTTTTCCCTCTCTCGGTTCAGTCACGCTGGGCAAGGCGCTGCGGCGGGATGGGCGCTCCGAGGTCCCGCGCGCAGAGCAGCGGGGTGCCAGCGCGCTGTCCCAGGGCTGTCGCGGGTACCGGCCAGGTGGCCGAGTGGCAGATGCTCCGTGGGGCTGGGTGACGGCGAAGTCCCTCCCCGCGGAGGTCGGCAGGAACCCGCGCCAGGAGGAAGTTTTCCTGCAGGAGTAAGGACAAAGAGGAGCCCGGGGGCTGCGCGGAAACTCCTCTCCTGGCGCTGCCCCGTGGGAATCCCCCTCCCCGCACACACACGCACACGCCTCTGGAGAGGCATCAGATAAGAGTAATTCTTTTGTGATGCGATGTTGGATGCGTGCCTATTGCATACAATAAACCGAGCCATATTGTGTGTCTATACTCGCCCGCTTCGGGAAGCGCTGGCATTTCGCAATGCCTGCAGTAAGATGTCCATCTCCAAAACGAAAAGCTCCTCGGGAGAGCAGGCTCGGCAACGCGGCCCCCCCGGAACGCGATCCTGCGTGATCAAAGCCTTATCCTTCCTAGGTGACAAGGAGAGATATATATATTTGATGCACTCTCCTTTAGCGTAGGGCATTTGCTAGACAGTGGAGTCATTGTAAATTCAGGAACTCTCTCCCAGCGGAGAGGCGTGCCCCTGTGCGTCAGCCCGAGTACTGCATGCACAGCATTAATAAAATAGGAGCATGCAGGAAAAATAAAAAGCTCGTCAGCAGGTGACCTCCGCTCCCGGGACCTGCTGCTCCACGGAGCCGCCGCGCTCGTCACGCGGCAGCCGCCCGCGTCGCGGGGCCGGGCCCAGGGCGGGCGCCGGGGCTAGGGCCGGGCCGGGGCGCTGCAGCTGCGCCGGCCACGGAGCGAGGGAAGGGCCCCCCGCGGAGCCGGCGCTCCGGGCTCCGACCCGGCCTGACGCGCGGGAGAGGGCGGAGCGGCGACAGCTGCGGCGGGCGGGGACATCCCGCCGGGAAGCGCCGCTCCAGCTGAGCGCCAACTGCGCAGCCCGCGCAGGGCGCGCGGCGGGGATGGGGCGCGGGAGCGGCGAGGCCCCGCGGGCTCCCCCGGGCCCGGCCGCCCCGCGCCCTGGCCCGCTCAAGGGGCGGCTGTTCGTGTGTCTCTCTCCTCACTGTTTCTCTCTCCCTCTTCTTGTTTTGTCACTCTCCTCTGGCTGCAGGATTGTTCGCTAAATCTTGTTCGCCATGCAACTCTATTTCCCATGCCCTAGGTCTGCAAGTGCTCTGTGGCTTCCCTTCTCTGTGCCGGGCACCTCACTGCTTCCCTGGAAATCTGGCAGGCAGCCGGCAGAGAGGCTTGTTTACTCTCTTAGTTGTTGTAGATGGGGCTTTAGGGTGCTTGGTGGAGCTAAACTGCCTCCATCCAGCAATACAGAGCGAGCYGAGGTCTATCAAAGGGCAAAAAAATGCATCAAGGGAGGAATGAAAAAGGATTAATCGCTGCCAGGACACCCATTGCTCAAAAGCCAAGGCAGGTGTGCTGCTCTAGCGCTCTCTTCTCTGCTGCAGATAAACTGGAGGAAACTCAACATTTCTCGCTCGGTACGTGACCTCCCTGCAGTCTCCCTTGAGCCTGGTGGGAGCGCAGGACCGGTCGTACGTGGCCAGCCCGGTATTGTGCATGGCCCAAAGCTGGATTGGGTGCAGGAAGGGGATGAAGGGCTGATGTGTACATGTAAGGAAGAGCTTTCCYGCGAAGTTTCTCCCTACTCCTGTGGGGAGGAGTGAATCCTTGCAGTCTCTGACAGGAAGATATACTGCAAGGTCCCATAGACTGCAACAGCTATTTTTTCCCTCCTTCTCCCCGATTATTTTGGCTAGAAGTTGGGCCCTGGCCTTTAAAGTTTTGAGCTGTCCTSTTTTTCATTGGCTCCAGCCTCATTCTGAAAGGACTATCTATGTTAATAATCTGGTTCAGATCCTCACTATTATGCGTGCACTATGGAAACTGTAAAGAGAAAATATTCATAGGAGCGTTGGGCCAAATCWACTCTCAAACTTGTGTCAGACTGCATGGTTGGCCCTAGACAATCGCCCGTGGACTTAATGGCATGGCACATAAAGCTTGGTGTTGTGAATAGGCTTTTGAAATTTGTAAATGAACAAGCCTATTCTSATCTCAAATATGTGGATGCTCTTTGCCAAGTACCTTAAACTCATCCTCTGCACGCACAATCGGATGTGACAGTGCTTTTTTGTTCTTTTTACACACTAAGCAGCGTGCACCCAAATCCTTGAAATGAGGACAGCAATTAGAGGCCACATTTCTAGGGATGCGAAAGATGCTGCTCGCGAGCTTTGCTGCAGCAGGGCACACTACACACTTAGCATAAGATTTAACCCCAGTTAAAATTGCCTGGTAAGATATACCAGGAAATATGATTGTTTAGTGAAAGCTTTAAGGAAAAAGCTTTGTTAAGCAATCTGGAAGCATTGCATGACCCCTGTCTAGAAGGGGAAGGTTTCACTTGTTTCAGTGAATCAATTGCAGCAGAGATGCTGTCATATACCGTATAAGCAACATACTACCACTTTTTATTACTTCAAAAAATTCCATAATTACTAAGTATTGCCTCGCAGTATTTGTGAAGCCATTTGCCCTGCACGTATGCAGAGAATAATTTAAAATGCCTAGGCCATGAAGCAGGGTTATCAAAACACTAAGAATATGGTGTTTGTAGTACTGAATAATATATAAGGTAATGATCAATAGTCCCTTGCAGGGAATACATTTCATCTTTACATTAGCTGGGCTATAAATTTTCCCTATTGGCTTCAACCCGTGCTTTGTTAGATTTATGTGATTCATGCCTGTTATTGATTAGCGCACAACTATTTTCCGAGAGATGCCAAATTAATTGTTAAAAAAATCCATGAAAGTGCTTTTTTATTGGCCATGTGAGGTTCAACTCGTATTATACCGTATTGTATTATTTCATGTAAATATAATTTCCAACAAGCTTTAAAATGGTTATGTAGTGTGCTGAGACATAAAATTCAAGACATACATCGAAAATGCTACTTTCTGCTTTATTATGTGGCTCAGAAAGCAGCGTGCTGCAGCAGTGTGCTGCTTAGTGTTGCGGGATGGCTCCTGGCACCAGACTGAGGCGAGCACCCTCAACTCCTCTCCATTTTGTTCCACAGGAATTCTAGATTCCTGTGCAAGACGTGGCTGGTAGCATCCCCACTGAGGGCTGCAGGGAAGGCTGCCAAAAACACCCCAAACCCTCAGATTTGGATGGCGTGGTATTTCACACAGACACTTGCTGTCCCATGCACACTGGTGCTGGGCTTAGGGAGCTTTGCAAGGGCAGCGCTTCTCTGCCAAAGGTTCTTAGCTGTACTGCACAAATGCTTCTGTGTACAGGGAGAATTAATCATTTTTACACTACTATTTAGGTGGAGAATATTTTAATTTTTAGATTTGAATGAGTAAAAACACTTCAGGGAGTTAGAATGATTAATATCTAGAYGAATATGTGTGAGACTGAATTGCACTGCAGATTTTCATTTCTGGAGCCTCTGGAAGATCTGACTGTGAGTAAAACTCTTTCYCTGTATTCCTGATTCACTGATTCCTTGAAATAGATCTTCTGGTTCTGTGTGTAACACTTTATTTTCAGCTTGCAGTTCTGATTTAAGTGTATTTCTAGGAATTCATTTTGCAAACCAAATCTTGTAAGTTCTTCCATCACGGTAACTTTGGTTACCTGAATATTTGATTTGCTTCTTTGAATATATTGTCTGTTGTGTGAATCAGAATACTGACAAATGTGTTGCAATATGTCTGAGCTTTAGATTTATGTTTAAAAAATGATGAGAAAAGATTGAAACTAATCTTTTGCTTTGTTACCATGATTCTCCCTGCACTGTATCCTTGTAGTCGACACTCAAAGGACTTAACTCGTTCAAGAACCACAACTGAAAATGCACTCATTTGTTCCCCAGCTTCCTCAAAGCAACTYTGCAAATGGAAAGACTCCTCTGAAGACAGCTGCTTGTCACTCAGAGAGCATCTGAGGAGAATCTTTGAATGGAGGCAACCTGTACATTGTTTTTTCCTTTGTATTTTGTAGGTATACTGGAATTTATCAGTATAGCAGTGGGCCTGGTCAGCATCCGAGGAGTAGACAGCGGACTCTACCTTGGAATGAATGAGAAAGGGGAACTGTACGGCTCGGTGAGTTCCTAGCTGCCTCTAGGAATTGCAACCTTTGTGTTCAATAACAAAAATAGTGTATAGCTCCTCCTAGTCCTTGTCGTGCTAGGTACTGCTAAGTTGTGCTGTATGAATGCTTTTTCTACTTTAGACATCTTCTGATCTAATTAGAAACCAGATCTCCTGTGGTATAACAAATAAAGGAGCAATAATGGGTGACAAAATCAGGAATGAGAGATAGTGGACACTGACCACAGTTAGATATAAGCAGCAGTGATCAATGGCCATAGCTGATTGCTGAAGACTAAAACATGTAAAAGTATCATTTTGGTAGAGACTTAAAGGCAGACAAAGTCGCTGCTTTTTGTTAGTAAGCAGAGAGCTTCTTGGAACTGGCAAGAGCCAATGACAGGGGAAGTAAAGGTGGTAGATGAGGGTGAGAAAACAAGWAATGCAAACAGGCAAAAGCTTTGATGAGCACAGGAGTGAGGGCAAGAGGGTTGGTGATTGTGTCCTGGCAGTTTCAATGTTGCTGCCTGTGGGAATGGCAGCAGTGGTGGGGAATGGTTTAAGAAAGAAGTAAAAACGGGGATTTCTGATGTGGGAGTTGGAGCCATGAACAACCCCCCTGCAGCTGATGGGTGACTGTCCTTGGCAATTCTAGGCTGTCTTAGTGACCTCCACCTTGTTATCCCTGCTTGCATTCCCTGTGCGGGACATGGCCCTTTCTGGGATTTGGAGGCCTCTAGCAGCTCCYGGGGTTCACATCCCGCTCAAATCATGGCTGGGGTTTGTCTGAAATCGAGTAGGTAACGCCCAGATGATGGAAGGCAACCACTTGTATCAGTCAAGTGCCGGCCTCCCAGATCGACAAGGCTATGAGGGCTAGAGAGGTACCTCGGTTGGGAGAAGAGGATGGTAGGTCTGAAGGAGAGTTAAATACCTAAAACAAGGGGAGGCTGTATACTCACTGGGGTTCATTAGTGATTGACCAGAGGCTGCTGGGGGGTCTGGCAGGGTAGGCATTGCGGAGAGGCACTCAGAAAGAAGCTAAAGTGACTTTGTGTAGAGCTGAAGATACCTGTGTCAGAAGGGAGACTGGGAAAAGGGTGRGGAGGAAATTGAGTGGGACAACAGCCAGAGTGAGAGGAAATGTGAGAAGATGAGGATGAGTAGAGGTGAAAATAGAAAGAGACAGAAAGAGGTCCTGCTTTCCCATACTCCATGTGTRGAAGAGACCTTAAAATGTGAGGGTCCAGCAGAAGTATTCTCAGCAGGATTCCCAGGTGCTCAACAACCTCTTGYGGTAGAGGGGGATGGTTGGGTGCTYAAGGTGACTGTCCTCTAGGAGAAGAAGGAAGAAGATGAAGGGTGGAAGTGCGGAAAGCCTCAGCGAATGGTGCGGTGTTGGGSAGGCAGAACATGAGGTGGTAGGATGAGTTGCTGAAGACACTCTTTACCAAAGAAATACACACAAGAATTTCTCTTTAAATTACCCAGCCTACTGTGATAGTGAAAGAGTTGTTCCATGAGCAGGAGCTGTACTGGGGAAGTTGGCTTTCCTAAGGGCTCATATCTCCCAACCTGGGACATGGGTCTCTCCTGACTTCTCCCTGCTCTACACAAATTCCCCAGCGTTTTGCACTTGTACTGAGAAGAGACAGCTCTAGCTGTGCTCACGGGCTGCCTAGCTCAGCACGCCCAAGCAGAACGTGCAAGTGATTTCTTYTCTTTACACTGCCCCTGATTAGTCACAAAATTGATAGGAACTTAATTTTCTTGAAGACCTTTGCCTCTTGATTGAAACTGTTTGAAAAGTTAAGGAAGGGCTGACAGCCTAGCAGGCAGACAGAAGCACAGAAYAATTGTATGACCTCTTATCCTTAAGAAATGAGGCTAAAAATATGGAGTCATTTATAGTGCGGAACTGGCAATCTATAGGGCCAGAATGCAAAGTTCAGGTTGAAATCTGATGGATGATATGGCATATTGTCAGCCATAGARATGGAACAGACTGAAGAGTGATGGTAATTGAATTACATTACTCYCAATGAAATATAACCTCTAATGGCTACTCAGTGTGACGATGCTTTAAAGCCTTGTCAACACTAGCAATTCTAGTGGCTATATTTCAGCAACTGTCAGCTCTCATAGAAACACTGAGATAAGCAGGCCACAGAACAGATTTGTAGGTAGAATTGGCTGGACATTTTTAAGTGACAGTATTTTGGTTTTGGYCAATAAAAAGGGCATTTAATCGAAAATGAAATTCTCTGGTGGTAGTAAGGTACCAGTTTGAAGCAGAACCAAGTCACAATCCAGTCTGGAGTTCTCATTTTGGCAAGAGAGAAAACTGGCTTATCTGAAATTGGTTTGAATGGTGACAGGTGACACGGAGMCTGAGGTTCAAGTTTTTCATCAGAGCAGGTGCTTGAGTTGGACTGTTCCGTCCCACTTGGGCTCTGCTCTTTCATAGGAGGTTTTCTGCTTCTGGAAGATGTGTCTCTTTGCCTTGGTTTCTTTATGAAAGGCCATGGGGGACATTGGCTTTTTGATAGTGCACAGCAGGTATATTTATGAGTCTATGAGCGTGTCTTGTAAAATGGGAAAACCGGTCCTTACATTTGGCTCAGGAGCCAAATACCTGGTCCTACTCTGCTAGTGTATTGCAGGTTTACACAGGTCATTCAGCATTGCAGCACTGATACTGCTGGGGCAGATGTCCTGTGTCTATCAGGATACCGTATTTATATTTAAATTACCATAAGAAAATTGTATTAGATGTGAATCAGATCAGCTGCTATGGCACTTAYATCCTTCTAGATCTGTGTTTGAAGCATTTAGCACAGGAAGATTTTTTTTCCCAGTATATTTGTGGTGCCACGGGAGATGGGACATATGGCAGAGCAGCCAGGGTGGGTGACTTCTGTCAATTCTCATAAAAGGCAACAATAAAATCACTTTCAGAATATATGTGATCTTGGGACATGCTCGTTTTGGCCTGCTGAAGAGCAGCTTCCCCCCTAGATCTGCATCTGYTGCCTGACAAAGCCTCTTCCAGGCTACCCTTGCAGGTGGCAGTTCCCATTGCATCTCCTGGCTAAGGCAGCACCTTGGATGTAACACAAGGTTACACAAGGTGGAACACATGGTGGCTCTTCCTCAGTTCCCCTCCACTCCTGAGCTTTGGCTAGGCAAAGCTGAAAATATACGTGATATTCTGAAGAAGCAAGTGGTAGCTGTGATGCAGTGACTTGGAGGCTATTGGTAACAGCAGCTTTGCCTCCATCTAACTCTTTTTATGCTCTCCATTTAGCTYGCCTTCCCCTTGCAGCCTGCAGATTGGATTTGTTATGTTTCACAGCAGTTAATGTGCTTGTCATTGGAGAGGAGGAAAAATCCAAACTAGAGACAGGATGCAGGGAGTGCTAAGACGAGCCACAAAGACCTTCCTTCCTTCCTCACTGCAAAGTGGGTATTGCCCACACCTCTGACACGTGTTGAGGAAGGGGTGTTAGTCGTACTGCCCTGTGCCACATGGAGGATGAAGGAAGTCTTCGAGTATGTTTGACCTTCCTGCTTCTGCATGCTGGGTAGCACATGCCAGCCCTGGGGAGCGGAGCTGCCTTCTCCTTGCCCCTCCACGAATGCCAGTTCCTTGACTGCTCATGGCTGGGCAGGAGGCCACGCAGGTTATACAGCCACGATGGCAAGTGTGCAGAGAGGATGTGGAGCAGCGACGTAGGGGAGCAGTATGGGGAGGACAGGAGGGCAGGCTGGATACGCTGAGGAGAGGCAGGAACACTTGGAAGGGCTGGTGACCTTGTGTACCCACAGAGCACCTGCAGCAGAGCCGCAGCCTTTCTGGGGCRCTAAACCTTCAGGAGCCTAAAACTACTGGGATGGAGATGGAGAGGGGAGAAATAGTGATGCCCTTGAAGAAAGAAGTGTGCAGGGAGGTAGCGATAGGCCTCCTTATTGGAGTAGGACATCACCTCCAATATTGCGTGCATTTATCTGGTCCTTCTGGTCCTAGCAGGACAATACAACTACAAAGATGGTTAAACAGCATTTGAAGAAAAGGAGCTTTTCATAGTCTACTAAAAATAACTTGCAGTAGGTAAGGAATTGTGTTATCACATTTTATGTTCACATGCAAATAAGTGAAGGGAATCTTTCAGCCATTTAAATGATAGGTCAGAAGGCGCACAGAAGCAACATAAAGAAAAAGAAAGTTGAAGGTATGTGTTGGGAATGCACATATCTAAGAATAAGATAGATAATAGAGTGACCTTGCAGTGTCATTCACACTTCCCTGCTCCTGTTAAACACCTGTTAAACATCTACAGGGATTCTGTGTGCTCTTGATTCTGTTTGGCTTTGTTTAAGCTGCATTATTTACCCTCCCTGTACATGCAGCCACCTGTGCTTGAAGTGAGCCTGAAAACAGGACAGTTGCAGTTCACCACGACTCTTGGAGAAAGAACTAAATGCAATTTCTCTGAATGAGAGCACCGACTTCTCGGCTGAGACTGGTCACATCCCGRCAGGGACATGGCTGCGACAGCAGATTTTACACTCTTCTGCTTGTGCATAAGATAAAGTGTCTTTTGATGAATGATGCAAAATCCTGAGAATCAGAGGGTGGTTTCAAGCCCGGCTGAGTTGCAAGGAGCACTCAGGGCTCAAGTGGAGATGGTCAGGAGAAGGTGTCCCTCTTGTGATCCAAAATCTGATGATGCCTTTTATAAGCCGCAGTGACTCCCGCATTCCCAACTAAATTCTCTTTAAGCAGAAGAGCTGTAAGAAGCAAACCTGTAACTACTTTGAGAAGGCCCACAAGCCTTGAGAGTGTCTTATCCCCACAAGCAAGGGGATAAATGCAGATTGCTATAGTGAAACTAAATGGGGCCTTGCAAGGGGATCCTAAGGCATATGGCAAAAGCTTTTAAAGCTMTATAAATGAAAAGGGAACAGGAGTGTTTGCAAGCATTAGGTACTCGGACTGGAGTGCAAATAGAAGATGGTCGGGAAATGGCTAGCTTGGCTAGCAAGTGTGTCTAATACACTCATTGGGTTGGTAAAATACAGCMGGGGGTTTTGACTGTAGCTTGACGAGCAGTTGCAGTGGGTGCAGCTGACAGCACTGCTGAATGAAGTTGTYGCCTTCCCCTCTGTGTTTGGCCCAGGTATTTCTGTTGCTACAKGGGGACTGAAGCAGGGAAGTGATAAATAACCTGGCAAGTCCAAAGGCTCAGGTTCAGGCACGGTGCCTCCCCATGCGATGCTGCACGAGGCAGGAGGTGGTGCTGAGGTGGGAACGCACCCTGGATGCTTTTCCAGCGGCAGCGCAGGGGTTTGGCAGCTCGCAGGGTCTGCAGACCTGCAGCCATGGGGCTCCTGCTCGGCAAAGGACACAACCCGGGAAGCTACAAGGCCGTCTGGTGCCCTGCTGTGGGCCCAGGGCTTGAGAATGGGCTTYTGAGTGAAAGAAGAGAGGAGGGCCTGGAAGGAGATGCAGGATGAGTTCACTGAGGTTGGGTTAATAGTTTCAAGCAAATCTACTATTTTGCTGTTGCTAAACATTTCTTCCTTTTTTTCTCTCTCTCTAGAAATGGGAAATAACTTTGTCAACCTGTGGGACTCTGTTAGATAGGACCCACCAGAAAAGAGTATTTGCTACAGTGGGGAAGATGGGCCTTAGCAGGAGATCATTTGATAGATGATGAAAAAAATGAAGAGAAGACAGCAATGGGAAGTGTTGAAACGTGTTAGGTCGGAGTGAAATTATTAGTGGAGCTTTTATGGATTAGTCCTTGGGGTGGACTTAATCCTCCTTTATTCCTGATTTTTATTAGGGACATTAAACTTCTTGTCATAAGAAGCTGGAGTGCGTTACTGAAATGTGCAGGTGTTGCAAAGTTGGGAAGTATTTTCAGAGGGGACTAGGTGACCTAATGTCTACAAAATGTGAACTCACATGCCTGGGGCTACTGTCAAGGATTCYTCTGAGTTGAGTCCTCTTCAGACAGAGCAGGGAAGATCCTGGAGACGTCAGCTCATCACAGCATGGCCATGAGGCTGGGCAGCTGTGAGGAAGGCGGAGGTAACACCAGAGYGTTCCAGGAAAGAGGCCCCTTGAAGAACCATATAAATGCCCCTGCATAGAGCAATGGTAGGATCGAGTCTACATGCAGAGTGGAGTTCTGGTCATGCCTGTTATAGATGAACTGAAACTGGGGCAGGTGCAGAAAGGTCTTACTGGATAATCAGAGGAATGGAAAGATAGGRTAGAGTCTAAGTATTGTGGCTTATTTAGTCTAGCAAAATGAACRCCAAGAGGATACATCCTTGTCTCTGCAAATGCATTAAGGTTTATTACCAAGAAGTGGAAAAAAGTCCTTAAAATAAAGGACAAGGACAAATTGGTATGAGCAGGTCGAAAGGAAGCTTAGGCTGGATGTTAGGAGGCTGCAGATCACTGAAGAAGTGAGAGTTTGAACAGGCCTGATTTTTTTTTTTTTTTCCCAGACAGCTGGGAGGGGAGGCACAAACCTTTCCTGTCCCTATACTGTATGATAGGAAACAGCCTTGGTGCAGTGGATATTTTCTTTACTCAGAGGGAAGCCCTGAAGTCTCACTTGTTTGTAGTTTACCCCCTCATCTATTTCAGCTTTGCAGATGTCGTCTTTCTGAATTTGCATAGGCAGCCTCACTGAGCACTGGTTACTGTTAAACAGCACTAGGGATGAGAACAGACCTGGTCAGCAATATGATAGGAAGTTAGGAAGGAATCTGCAGASAAGAAAGATCTTTGGGGATGTGAGTATTGGTGTAAGAAAAAAATATAATTGAATATATAAACTCAGTACAGATAATCTGGGACAAGTTACTTGTGAAACTAATTACCTCTTACGGTTCTTATTAAATTGGAGCTTTGGTCTATTTTTTWAAAAACAGAATTGCAAATAGCAGTACCTGTCACAAAAGGTAGACACCTGTTAGTACTGCCTTGCAGGACGGATACTGAGTAAKCAGCATGTTTTCATATGTCATTGATTGTCCTTGGAGAACTGCATTGCACATGCTGACTGGTCTGGGGACAGTTTCATAAGAGAGAAAACCTGCAATGATCTCTTTATCTTGGCCTGTGTGATTCCATGCTGAATTTGGATTACTACTACATGCTCGCGATGAGAAAGCCCCAGGCTCTCACCCTGCCCTTGGGGCTGTAAAGCAGAATCCCCCTTGCAAAGCCCATGCCGGGCATGTTCACTTTGAGATATTTCAGGTTCACTGTTTTGCAGCTGTAGAGCTCCCCAGTCAATGCAGCCGCAGCGTTTCTAGAGCCAGCGGTGAGAGCTGAACGAGAGTGTGAAAAGGTGGCGTGTGAGAGCTGACCTGAGAAGAGCATGTGGAAGTGACATGCTAAAAGAGCATCCTCAGCAGTGACATACTGAGAAGTGCTTGGGGATTGAGCGCTGCATCAGATAAAGAGCTGATGTGCTCTGTTTCTGACTCAGAATCCAGTGGGATGCGAACGTGGCACTCTTYTCCACTTTACCATTCATCATTTTCAAAGACAGAGTGAAAAGTCTGCCCTGCGGGGACTTCATTAGGGATTTTGTCTAGGTTGGGATTTGCTTTGCAGTTTGAATGTACTCAAGCAGATTTGGTGATGTGCAGTAATGCAGTTCATTTGTGTTGCATTGAGAAAGCATAAGAAATAAGGCTTGTTCCAGTGCAAATCCATTTTTCCTCCTTTCATAAAGCCCTTTGGCTTCTTTCTCTTTCCTTTTCTAACAACAGAMTTTTGCCGCTGCTTTTGATCTGAAGATCAGGTTTTAAATGTGTTCCACAATGACTACTAGGGAAAAAAAATGGGCTTTTGTTATGTATGCTGCATGCTTTGAGATTTGGCCTGGGCTGCGTATCTTTAATCTTTTAAACTTTACACTTTGATTTTGATGCAGTTATGGAGGCACTGTAATTGGGGCTGAGTGCTTGGGAGAAATTCTGCCTTGACTCTATTACCAGTGAAAGTGTCGAGGGAAGTGCCATTGACTTTAATGAAAGCAGAATTGGACYCGTTCCTGTAAAACCACCTATTAATTTTATGGTTGTGTCAGCAGACCTCGATCAAGATAACAGCCCTACTGTTTTCATCATTTTAAAAACCTACATCAAGACACAGTTTCTGTCTGTAAAAGTCACAAATCGAAAGACAGTTTTAAAACGTGTTTATGGTCCTCAAATTGCAAGAGTGATTTTGACCTTCATTAGGACAGCATCTAATGCCTTCATTAGGGCAGCATCTCATGCAGAATCTGGACTTAGAMTAGGAAACTTATTTGGGAAGATTTAAGGAAAATCCTTTGAGGCATTTTAGAATATACAAATATGGAGAAATTATGATCTCATGCTTAAACAAAATAATCTTTTTTTTTTCTTTATACTTGCTAAATCTGAATTCTTTGGAAGGTCCATATGACCTGGTAGACTGATCTCCTGGTCTTTGACCTCTTCACTCACCAATTCTGCTGAAGTGGTTATTATTTTTTTCAGGTAGCTTGACAATTTCTTTCATCAAARCTGAAATTAACTGCATGGTTACAGTTTGACCCCTTGAAAAGAGAGGTTCCATTGGCGTGTGTGTGTATGAGAGGTGGAAGGGAGTAGCAGGAGTGCAGAGCCCTCTGACTCGCTGAAGCGCTTTCTGAAGGCTGGCCAGCTGTATCCCTGGGAACCTAAGGCAGGGCATGGCAGCACCAAAAGACATGTGGCTTTCTAGAGAAATCTGTGTGAAATCTTCTTTGTCCTCCTTAGAAAGAGAAACACTAAAAAAAAATATACCTAACCTTTGACTTTAGGGTGGAATTGCCTCTGGSAAAAGGAATGAAAGTAGTGTCCAAAGAACAGGTTCTTGAGTTTGTGAGAAGCATTAGCAAATGGAAGAACACTGTTGTCTAAATGGGTGAACAGGACATGTTTCTTCAGCAATGGTCTTTGAAATGCTGGCCTTCCTTTAAGGCCCCAGAGGTTGGAAATTAAAAGGCCTCATTTTCAAACAACTTAAACTGAATATGCAGTTGAGTCCTGATGGGAAAAGGTCATAGAATACCCCAGCCCTGTGCTGTTCTGCCCACCAAAGCYGTGCAGCTTTGAAAATCTCTCTGGCATATCCCACATTGTTTTCCAAGACTTTACTGGATGATTGGCATTTCAGCAAGGAGGACAGGATCTTTCCAAATGTAAAAGCCTTTTACATTTACAAATGTGCAGCTTTGTTTGCACTTTAAATGTCATCAGAGTTAAACATTTGTGTTGACCCGGACTGACATGTGGTCAGTAATGTCCCTGTCCTCTGCGCTAGAACCTAGCCTTACAGAAAATCAGCAGCCAAATCTAGGGACAGGCTTTTGTTCATTGGTCCTTGGCCAAATCAACTCACAGAAAGAAAAGAGCATTAAGTGTTTTAGTAGGATAAATTTTATCACAGCATATGAAGTATAATTGTTCGATCCCTGTGGCAAAATGTTTCATGAAGGACCTTGAGTGTTCTCCTGGTTTTATGACCTTGGAGCTGAGGGATGAGGTGCTTATCTAGGGATGGATAAGTCAAGTCTGGATGGTCGCTCATCGAAGTGTAGAGACCCATGCAGGTTGAGCACTTTTTATCACTCGATTTATGTCTTTCAGCCTGTGAGTTTCGGGGCGCCTGCCATGCACACAGAAGGCACACACCTTCTTCTGGAAGAGCACTATGCTCTCCTTTAGGCTGGTGTTCTTCACTTGGGGACCAACATGACAAAATAAAAAATGCTGCCAAAGCACTTTGATGCTGTGCACTATTTTAGATGTTTTTAAGCAAAGCGTGATTCATTTAAAACCTTTATTGAGTTAAAAGCTTAACTAGTATTTCATTTGCACAGGGTGTGTAGCTGTAGGATAACAGGCCTAGTTTGACATACATGATGCCTTTTGATAGAAGGGAATTTGTGGAGTGAGGAACTAGGGTAGGTCAAGTTACAGCTTTCAGTAAGTGCGAGCGTGCCTGAAATGGTTCTTTTAGTGTCTTAAAATATTTGTTGCCTTTTTATCATTACAAGTCTGATCCAAGTTCCACTTAAGCTGATGGGAATTTTTCTGCTGTCTTCTTTAAAAACTGGCTCCAGCCCCGTATCAGATTGCAATCCACCTAGTTTTCTGATTCTTGGAAGGGTTCAGCCAAGCGTTAGGAATTAGATGCTGAGATAACATTGATGACTGTAGCTCTGGATTGTGCCAGGGGAACCAAAAATAAAATAGAGGTCAGAGGTGTGACTAGTAAATGGCTCTGTATGGGTCCATGGCACGGGAGGGAAGGAGGGAAACACACCTGCTCGCTTGGTTTCTGAAAGTCAGCTTCCCTCCCAGTGCTGTTCTGTTGTATTGCAGGAAAGGAAGCTCCTCAGCTTCTGCAGCAATGGAGCTGTGGCAACTTCCAAGGCCAGAGGCCTTGACGTGGAATTTTGTCATTTCTGCCAACAGAAACTAGAGCAGACCATTGGTGTTTAGGTGAAAATGAGTTTTCATCTAATTAACTTGGCTGGGCAGGTTTAGAGTGAACCTTTATGGATGTAAGCATGGCTGTTGCCAGCTGCCTGTGCTGGTGGGGGACACTCATGCGTGGTGGGCTTGCTCTTCCCATAAAGGGCCCATGCTCAACAGATGCTTCAAGTTGGGAATCTGGGTGGTGCCATATCACTACAACTAATAGCTGTGGATTTGGCAGAGGCAAAAATGGATGGAGGCCTAGCTGGCCTCTCTTGCCTTTGCAGTTTGTGATGGAGGGGCTCTGTGAACAACGCTAGTGTGCAGGGTAGTGCCTCGGCCTCCCCATCTGCTCCATCCAGAGGAATCCATGAGGGCATGGAGTGTGAAAAACAAGGGAAATGGTGGAAAAGGGAGAAGGAAAGAAATCCCTGTTGCACTTACAAAGCTTCTGAGATTTTACTTTTGATGCTGGAGTCCACTTATTTGTTAGAAAAATGCTTTTCTATCACCTTGCTCGTGCTGTGGTGCCATCACAGACTCTGTGTGTGTGTGTGTGTATGCAGCTATTGCCCCTTGGGATGATGATAATGCTCAAAGGCTTCCAACTTTCTGCAGGTGGTGATGACTTTACAAGCTTTCTGTAAGGAAGAGGAACCAAAAGTTCCACAGGAACTTGAGGAAGAATTTCTTAACAGTGAGGGTGACAGAGCCCTGGAASAGGCTGCCCAGAGAGGTGGTGGAGTCTCCTTCTCTGGAGATCTTCCAAACCCGCCTGGACAYCACCCTGTGCCACATGYTCTAGGGGACCCTGCGTGTGCAGGGGGGTTGGACTAGATGGCCTTTAGAGGTCACTTCCAACCCTAAGTATTCTATGATTCTATGAAGATGTTAATTTTCTGAAGCACTCAGAATTCCCTCATGTTTGTAGTACAGAATATTCTTTTTTTTTTTTTTTTTTTTTTTTTTTTTGGCTTATATGCATGTATAATAAAAGCTTCATGCCAGTGAGTTAGCAGCTGAGGAGAAGTTAAGATGAACACTCTTCCTATGTGAAAGTACAAGGTGAGGTCAGTAGGGAAAATGCAATTGCCCAACAAGGTTTTTATCAGGACACCTTGTCTAACTTCCCTTATCTTATAAAAAGTGCAGTGGGATATGAAATGCATGTAACTGGCAGTGGGTACGCCTACTTATTCACTAGATCTCTCTTCTAGACATGCAGGATTTCCTACATCTTCCTCAAGTGCTTCACGGAGAAATACTGACACAGACAAAAAAAATCAGCTAGTATTTTTGGCAGACTTTTTTTTTGCTGTCGTGTTCTGTCAAATGATTAAACAAATAGCATTCTGGGAAAACATAGCTTGAAGAAACCTGTCAAGAAGAAATCCATGCCATTCCCTAAATCCGACATTCAAAAAGCAGTGCTCGACTGGCACTGCTGTCCCCTGACTTGGGACACTGCTCAGTGGCGGTACTTGGCTTGCAGTGGCGGCTGGGGTTACTCTGGAGCTTGTCCGTTCAGCCAGAGGCTTCCCTGCTTTACGTGGCACGTCAGGCAAAGCAGTCAACTACAGACTTGTTTATGACAGCTCTTGCTGAGCATTAATTTTTAGCTAAACATGGTATGTTCTAAAAGCTGTTTGCATTACAGAGTAGGAAGGGCCAATCTGGGTAATATGTATGTGTTTGTAAGCAGAACAACACAGAAAACCAGCTTGGAACAGTACAGRTCTTTTTTCCTTTTCACTGCGTATATAGTTTTCATTAATGTCATATAGCCATAGTAAGGCTATATGAGTTGCATGAGCTGTTATAGAAGACAATATATCTAAACATCATTTTATTTAGACAGGGTAGATTAACAGAGAGCAGATGTGTGAGAAGGCTGATTACATCACATGTACTGCTTTTTAATAGCGTTTGGACTCTTRCATTGTTTACTTGCAAAGTGTCTATATTAAATCAATCAGTGTAGTAGTTTGCGTGAGGCAAAACTATATATAGGCACAGAAATAAAATGGTTCACTAAAGATGAAATATGTTTGTTGTGATACTAGGAATGATGCTCAGAAGAGGTTTCCTTTCATCAGATTACAAAATAAGTAGAGTTTTAACTCTGTAGGTTTATCTAAAAGAAAAAATGAATATTGATGAGTTGCATAGGATCTTGTACTGCACTTTACTTAGCAATATGCACACCTTTTTGGGTCTACAGTCATGAAACTATTTTCTGGGCAGTGTCAATGTGTTTTTCCTATTCCCACATATTTTCAATTGGCTGCTTCATAGGGATATCTACTTTAAGTAAGAAGCCAAAGCTTTCCTTGTGGTAGCTGTAACCCTCTACTATGTTAATTTATAATCTTACTTTTAATGGATCTGCCTGGAAGTAGGATGATRTAATTATTTTTCTCTGCAGTTTAGGTGGTGGAGAATGCAAATAGAGAAATGAAGCTCTGGKCTCACTGACACACGCTAGACTTTATCAGGCTTCTGAATTCAATCCACGTTGGTTCCTTTGCCCCTGCAACATGTGTGTCTTTGAACAATTYAATTATTTGAACAGCTTGAGTTAAGTAAAAGGTTAAAAAATCTAACATTGGAAATACAGTAAAATAAGAATCAATCACTTTATAGTGGAATACTGCGTAAATAGCCTTCACTGAGAACATGTAGTATGTGGTGTGACATCTGATGTTCATAATTTTGAGGTCACCTCCTATTTTGGCCCCCAAATTAAATGATTTGGTCTCAGCAGGCAGCCTTCCCTTGTGCAGGGGTGCAGGTTGYTTTCCACAGCCGTTGCAGTGGGGTATGTTTGGCATTTCTGGTACTCTTCCACAGAGATGTCTGGTGATGAGAAATAGGGGGCAAGGAAATACTGGCACCGGAGAAGTGATAAGAGKCGCCAGTTGCTTCAATAACGGCATGGGAAGGCTGTTGTCTTCCAGGTCTAAACTCTGGGCTTAGGCTCTGCCTATGGAGGCTCTCTGCAAGTCCAGGCAGCGCAGGCAGCACAAGCACCTTGTGATCAGGACAGGAGCTCTCCTTGCTGTGGTGGGAGTAGGCAGGGATCGTGRTCCCAAAGTAGTTGTAGAGCCTGAATCAAAGCCCCTCAAAGCAGTTTACGTTAGTTGGCCTTGGCTACAACCAGGACTCTTTAGTGYCATGGAAAGAAACAGTTTCATGAATTTCTAAAGAAATTATTTTGCATCTCTGCAAGCGTGATGAGCAGTGTGCCTACAATTGCTTACCTGCAGCCTGGTAGTTGTGTGAAATTCGCAGTGAAGTATCTCCCTAAGGTCTAATTTCCCCCCCACAAAATATTCCTTAGAATTTTGCTAAGGAAAAAAAAAAAAAAAAAAGGCAAACCAAAAAATAACCCTCTAGCTGTGATGTTAGAGGAAGAAATGCAAAATCAGGGTGAAGTTGTAAAATAAAGATGAAATTTGTAGTCTTGAAATCCCCTGAACTCACCCAGACTGCAGTATAATACAAAACCCTCCACCACAGCACTGTCATAATGGATCAAACCTGCCAGATAAAGAGAGGCTATTTTAAAATTTCTCCTTCAGGGCACGGGGAAGTACTGTTCTTACAAAGATAGAAATTTATGATCATGCTAAAAAAAAATGCAGATGAAGTTGAATAATTAATGAATTCAAGACAAGACTGAAATATCTTCCTAAAATGTTGCTATTTTTAGCGCGGAGTGCCTCTGCAGTGTTTGTCATGTGATCCTATTGCCTTTGGAGAGCACGAAAGCTCCGTCTGAATTAATTTCTTKTTCCCCCCACGGACCTATAGGCCCAACATATGATACCCCTCAGCATCTGCAAACAAAGTGATTTTAAGCATCATGCAGAATAAAACACTAATGAGAGCTGTGCTTAAAGACAACCTTTMTAGCAGCTGAATCATTTTTACAGTATAGTTTGTACTCTGAGCCTGTGCAAGGCGGGTGCTGGAATGGATTTAACCTCAGCTGATTCTGGCTCCAGTAATATTTATTATTGCCGCAGCTCCTCACGGTCAAAGTAGAGGTGACTGTCAAAAGGCACTCGCAGGGTCGGCCCCGTAGAGGAGGCTTTAATGTGAACAAGTGCTTGTTTCTTGTCCCCAGGTGGGCAGGAGAGAGTGTTGCTGTGTTTGAGCTGCTTCACACATAAATATTTTGCAGTCAAAGCCCCTCCAGGAAGGTTTCTCCTTCCTGAAGGCCCGGGTGCTGGATTAGGCCCCAGACTGTGTTTCCTGGAGGGACCTGCAGCTGGAGGCCTGGCTCGTAGGTTTAGGTGCCCTGGATGCTTTGCTGCCTCTATGCCTTGGTCTCCRCTTTGCCTTCTCTGGATGGCCGTCCAAAAGGACAGTTTCAAGAGTAATTTCTGTGAAACCCATCTGCACAAGTCCTCACTATCTGGCATTAAGGAATTGCTCCTCAGCCAGAAGCTGAATCTGGTTGCTGTGAATTCTGCTCAAGGGCATTAACAACGCTCTAGTGTATAAAACTGCATTATATTATCARTATCATGTTTATGTGGGAGCGCCTGAGATTCACCTGACTGCTCGCAGGCTCCTTTCTCCCTGTTGTGTATCAGCTCTGCCTGGCTTTAGGTCACCATGTTTTCTAGTGCCTTGTGTGAGGCCCTCCAGATTCAGGCTGAACCAGGTTAGTGGATCCCTGCTTTTCCAGGAAACCCAGTCCATCCAGTCCAGAAGGGACAGAGAGTGTCTTGGCCTGAAATGGCCAGTGAGCTGGGGGGAATGGGAACCCACAGCATGAACCAGACACCAGGTCAACCCAATACAACACATGGAGGCTGCGCCTTGCCTACCTGTATTGCACCCTGTGGGCTTTGTGCTTTGTCTGGTTGTGGTCTTGTGATGCCAACAAGAAACCAAATGATGTTAACTGAGTTGTATCTTWAAAAAAAAAAARGAGAGAGACATAAGTRCTCCTTGCAAGGAAAAGGTTTTAAGGCCCTGTGTTGTGTGAGAGCCCTGCAGRGCACCATTGCTTCCCTTTTGCTATGACTTGMAATTCAAATGTTCASCCTCGCAGTACAATCAATTGCTTATGCCAGTCCAGTAACGTCTTAGGAGTTGCTTGGGAATAATTAGGGAAAAAATAAAAAACAGTTTTMATTTCTGTTGTTGCTGTTTTGATTGTGGCAACCAGGATGTTGGAGAATCAGTTTTGCTTTGCATGCAGTTATTCACCCTTGTGATTGCTTTATGCTATATACAGGAATACAGCTTTTATTTAGTTAAAATTGGGAACATTTAATGGTTCATTTTATGAATTGATCTGTTTGATCCATGAGGTATTGATTTTGATCAGTAAATAATATATATATAATTTTTAAGATAGAGTCTTTTTCTTTTTTTGTGGCTGGTTCCTTACTTCTTTTTCTTTTTTTTCCTTTTTTCTTTTATAGGAAAAATTAACCCAGGAGTGTGTATTCAGAGAGCAGTTTGAAGAAAACTGGTATAACACATATTCATCAAATCTATATAAACACGTGGACACTGGAAGRCGATACTACGTTGCGTTAAATAAAGATGGGACTCCAAGAGAAGGGACTAGGACTAAACGGCATCAAAAATTTACACATTTTTTACCTAGACCAGTGGACCCTGAGAAAGTACCCGAACTATATAAGGATATTTTAAGCCAAAGTTGACAAAGACAATTCCTTCACTTGAGCCCTTAAAAAGTAACCACTATAAAGGTTTCATACGGTGGGTTCTTATCGATTAGCTGTGTCATCACATCAGCTCCACTGTTGCCAAACTTTGTCGCATGCATAATGTACGATGGAGGCTTGGAGGGAACATGCTGATTTTGTTCTGCACTTAAAGGTTTGCCCTCCTGGAGGAAGCCTATGCCCACTCGCTTGATTTATTATGAGAGAGMGAGCGCGTGAGCGAAGGAGCGAGGGGAGACGAGTGCGTGAATGGCAGTGAGAGAGGGAGGGAGGAAGGCAAAAAAGCAAGGAGGAAAAGGGCCTAATGCATGCTGGGCAATAGACACGCTTTTAAATTTTTGATCAGTTGTACTTCGTCATATATCAGCCTAGCTGCCATACTTTGATTCATCTGGATTCTTGGCTGGTGGCCTGCTCAAGCGTACGCTGCATTTACAAAGGCATGGAGGGTGCAGTCTTACTTAAACAAGAGACTTTTCAGTTAATTGCTCGCTGGGTCTCCGCCCACTGAGCTTAAAGCAAAGACCTCTTAGTGAAAAATAAAAGTAAAAAAAGTTAAATTTATTTATAGAAATTCCAAAGGCAACATTTTATTTATTTTATATATTTATTTATTATATAGAGTTTATTTTTAATGAAATATGTACAGGCCAGATAGGCATTTTGGAAGCTTTAGGCTCTGTAAGCATTAAAATGGCAAAGGCCGCTATGAACCTGTGGTAAATTCATGCAAGTAAATATAAAGGTGCATGGATAAATAAATAAAAAAAACAATAAAAAATTATTAATAATAAATTCTAGTGACCCTCATGTACTAAAGGCGACAATCTATTTTGTGCCCATATTATTGTAAAAGTATGCACACCACTCGTGACACTGAGTACTCACTCTCTGACTGCTTGTTTCATAGCTTACCCCCAGAGGATTAAAAAGAAAACTGGGTCTTCAACTTTTCTTCTGTGTCTGTAATATTTCCTCTCTGATAAAGTGACTTATTATATTGCTGTAAACTTCACAGATGTGGAAAATTTAGGGGTTGGAATATATTCTACTTGTTAAAATCTATTGCAGATTATACCAAAGCTAAATATAAATATGCTTTTTCTTTTTTTCCTAAAGCAGGATGCCAGAAACAGCATAAGTAATATCAACAATTGTACTGATTTTTAGGTTCCACAAATAGCACATAATGGTTTCAGAGGGCAAGAACCAGGTTGACAGGATCACTCTTGTAAACATGTCTATTTGTGCACTTGACTATCTACTATGAAATGATACAAGTTCCATAGGGGTCATTGTAACATCTTTTATGGAAAATTGCTTTCAGTGTGAACTGTCATAATTCATKATACTAGCACCCTTCTTAAAGTAAAACTTGCAAAATGAAACTAATAAATCTCTATAAATAATGACAATGAGGGGGAAAGTATTAGACTTGTTTTTTTTCTTTCCCTAAAATATGTTCAAATATTCATGACCTGTGAGATGGCAGTGTATAATATTTAAGGAATTACAGCATTTTATGTTAAGCAGGTGAACATATTGCCTAGCAGTTACCATTGGGAACTAACCCTTAGAAAGAAACTTTTTTCCCCCCCCTACCCTGAAGAAGAAAAGAGAGAGAARGCCTATAATACATATGTCTTAAAGTGTATCCCTGAAGTTTTGAGTCCAGTACCATTAAAACGAGTGCAACTTTTGCCATTGAATCTATGGGGAGAATGCTTGGGTCTRACACCCCTGCCGACCCTCAAGGGCACTGAGGCTGGGTGGAAATGTACTTTGGAGTAGCTATACATAAGTTTTTAGTCTATTTTTAATTAAGTAATCCTGATTTGTTTTTAGCTCTAATGCACACTCGTCTGTGTGATATAAACGTATGTTTTTTGGCAAGTAATTCTGTTCTGCAATGACCTGTGGCTCGGTGTCCTGAACACACCTGACCTCTTGGTACTCTGGCAGGTAGGAGAGGCCGTATCTCAACTTGCAATATCAGTAATCTCAAATAAAATGTGGCATTTTATTTTAATTGTTGTGTAATGATAAAGATACGTAAATTAAGTTAGTTGATTTGTAAGATACAGTTAGACATACTTATTTGTCTAGGGACTGTTATTGCCTAAGGTTATCCAGCATTGTACTGCAGCCCACTAGTTTAYTTTTAACCCTTCAGAACTGCTGAAACTTGCCCACAATTTAGCTACAGGTTAACCGAATGCTGAATCATTTGACCAGAAGGTGTAAAACCTTCCTGGACAATCAAACAATGAAGTGAACTTCTGGGAAGTACTAGGATTTATTGCTTGGTGTGGAAAAGATCCACTCTCCTGCAAGAAAATGAAATTTGCAGCTCTCTGTTTTTTTTTCAGTAAATCTTTCATACACCAGAAAATCAATTGTGAAGGTTGAAAATACTATGAGTTAAGGCCAGAATACTAGGCCATGGTCTGAGTCTTAATGTTAAATCAACTTGGATTTTTAGTCATAGGTAAATCATTACTACTAGTTAACATGTGTTACTTAATTTATTTTTTTTTTGTATTTTTCTAAAGAAAGGATTAAAACCAAGAAAAATGTTATGAGTTTATGGCAGTCCATATAATAAACTGTAACCAATTTACTCTAATAACCCATAATGGTGTGTAAATACTGACTTTATGTAAATATAGAAACCTGTAATTTAACATAGGCATTATTGCGAGAGTGGATGGTCCAGGAGTTGGCAGCTTGCCACTCGCTGCAGGTTCACTGGGTCAAATTCAGCTTGTTTCAAGTAGCAAACAACAGATTTTGTGCAGTCATTGGTGTAAAATGAGCTATTTCTGCTTGTTTGCCGACGGGGGAAGGGCAGAGCCAGCATCACCTGGGTGCTGCCTTGCTCCTTTGCCAAGGACGGATGGGCACGGAGGCCCTGCCCGGCCTCACGCAGTGCTGCTAGAACAGGGCTGAAGATACCTCAACCGGCTATTCCTGGGCCGTGGACAAATAGAAACCTTCATTTTCTAGTGCTGTCCATCTGGCACCTTTCCTGAGCACTAAAAGTCACTTGAAGAAAAATCTGAGGGAAAAAAAAAAAAAGGAAGAACAATTGGTGTTATTTACTTGATATTCTGTACTGGTGTGTAAATACATACAGAAATCTGTAATTTGTATAAATACATTGCTATAGAATTTTGAAAATTGGTATTATTTGCTTGATGTCCCTTCAGAGCYCTTTCGTACATTTGTGTAATTATGGGATTGCAAAAAAAGACTCTTTTTTTTAATGCCTAGAAAGGCTGCAAGAAAATTCCAGGAAGACCAAAACCGTGAACACTTTAGATCTCTTTTTTCTTTTTTGTTAAGCTGGAAGTAAGGGAGGAAAACCTTTCTGGCAGGAGGGGTGTTAGCACTTCCCCTGAAGCAGCTCTGTGAGAAGCAGATCTGTTAATTACTGAGCAGCTGGGGCAAAAAGGTGGCTGAGGTCTGGAGTAATGTCCTTGTACCTGCTGGCTGTGGGCTGCATCCTTGCACAGCCCTGTGGGCTCCTTGCATGGCCTGCAAGGGCTCCSCAGCCAAGAGGGGTGGGTGAAGCCTGTCAGAGCAGGGCAGCGCTGGAAGTGGGAAGAGGAAAAGCAGACAAACCTTGCCTCAAAATGTCACTCATCGGTGCAGGGCTTCAACTGCCTGCTGACTTGAAGGGGAAAAAAAAGTACTTTTCAGAAATGACTGGGTGAAACATTGAGAAAGAAATGGGACTCCAGCATTTGAAAAAGCAATCCTTGTGGAAAAAGCTACAAGTGTTTTTAATAAAGAGGGGAGCACTGCTCACAGGGCACTCTGCAGGTCTCTGGAGCAGTACATAGCAGGAGGCCAGAGAAGATGCACCTGCAGCATCTATTTCTCCATGTCTTCCAGGGGCATGTGCATCACTCTAGATTGTTTACGCTCTGCTTGATGTACTGCTCTTGTATGAAGTGGAGGAGCACGTATAAGGTCCGGCTCTGCTACCCATGGTTATAGGAATGGAAATAAATGGGCTTACACACGTGTTAAATACTCCGTGGTGTGACCTCCTGGGCCAGCCAGTGGATTCTCACTGCTGTCTTAGCCRTTATGCTCAGGTTGCAGCCGTGGGGACTGGGACAGGATGAGGCTGTGCTCACTGCAGTTTTTTTTTCGGAATTAGTGCTAGACTCTGAACTGTCTGAAATTCTGATGAAACCTCTTCAAATGTCCCCTGCTCCTGTCGATGTGTAGGTCTGCGCAGCCACATTTGGACATAGGGAGCATGGGGGAAGAAGCAACCAACAGCCTTGCCCTGAATGCTTTTTTTCATGTTGTGCATCATTTACTGGTCTGAAACCAGCAACTAGAAGATTTTTTTGATTTTAGACTTTTATCTCTGTTCCTCAACTCTCTGTGGGCTGCCCACAGGTCAATTCTGTTCTGCCTCGGTGTTATTTTTCACCTTCAAATAACATTAAAAGTGGTTTGGCCATCTGGCTCCTGAATAAGTACCCGTAGTATAACCTGATCTCTTGCTGTCAGGAAGCTGAATAGCCTGGCCTGGAGTTTTCTGCTGAACAGTCTGGCACTGGGAATTGAATCGGGCAAGGCAAATTAGCACCTTAAATTTAGAATTTATAAAAGTGATCCATCAAGGACAGAAAAAGACAAAGAGTTTCTAAAATTCTGTTTTATTTTATTTTATTGTTTTTTCCCCCAGGAATTACACAGTTTTGACAGCATGTGTGTTTTTTTTATCTATCAGAAGCTATCAGAAAAGACTCTTCTGGAAGTGCATGATTTCTGAAGTACAGTTATCTACATATAATTTTTCAGAGCTATTTACATCTCAGCCCTGGGACAGGAAAGTCAGCATATAATTTTTGCTTAGGACAGAGGATCATATATGTCATGGGGATGCTGTAGTTGTGCTCAGACTAAGGCTGTATTCCATAGGATGACCTTGTCTCATTGTATCGGTCGCACAGAGAACTACAACGTTATTTGCTCTTCCATACACTGTATTTTGTTGTTACTATAGGCGAGATTTGTAAATGATCCTCCAGCTCTACAGGCTTTACTAAATCAGTATCTCTCTCTCTTAAATGCACGTTCATTAACATCTTATCATGCACAGAGGTGCAGAATTCAGCTGCTTTCTGATGCAGAAGGTTTAATCTCACAGCAAAATATCCCCCAATTTTTTCTTTAGGTTGGGCGAAGTGATTTCTCTGTGCGATACAAATAGCAATGATGACATAGTCAAAAAAACTCTGGAAGTAGACTGAACTGTCAACATGTTTCTCACATTTCTGTTTTCTTGAGAAATCGCAGGCCATCAAATTACAGTGATATGCAAAATATGCCCTGTAGAATTTTTTCCATATCCAGAGGGCTTAGATTTATGTATATCTTACTGTTGGAGGCAGTAAGTCTAGGTGAAGAGAGCATTTCTGTAATGTTGTAATTCATGCATTTTATTGAAATTGCCCTCATTAAAACTGTAGCTTAAATTAAAATTATTATTATTCCTATCCCTCATATGTTGRGAGTGGATATAAACACTGAAATACAGAGTCTTGAAATGTACTCTCACAGTCTCACAGTGCTCTTGAGTACTTGCATTTTTATTTTATGCTTCTTATGTAATACTCTTCTTATTAAGTTTAGAAACTTTTATGCTTGTTATGAATATTCTACACCCATTGCAGCCAAAATATATGTCACTGTCTTCTTTAGATAAATTATTTTCTCTTCCTGGTGCTCTTATGAGGACAGGTAAGAAAGTAAGTTCTTGCCTAGGTCTCTTATTTTTTTTTTTTTATTTCTTTTTATTTATTTTTTCTATCACAGTCTTTTCTATTCTGGGGTGTAATTAGCCTCACAAACTTTCACAAAGACCCCGCATGCTACAGCCTTGTGCATTTGCTGTCTTATCTTCATGGCACAGAACGAGAAGACTTGCTGTGAATGAGCCCAAGTGCATTATCATTTTTGAGTCATTGTTTGATTTGACTTAAAACAAAAACAGTGTTTATTTAGATTTTAATGGATCAATTTCCATTTCTCTTTCCATAAAGTATTTTTTTTGTTCTGTATAAGTTCTTGTTTATTATCAAATACCTAAAAGCCAGGGTAGATATTAGCTTATAAACTTCAAATCTCTTCATCAGCTGCTTTGTGTTACTCTGTGCTTGTGTTAAAGACCCAAAGTCTGGCTGCCAATTGCATTTATCCTGAGACCTGAATTGTTTTCTGAAGAATGAAAGTCACTTCCACCTTGCTAGTTCCAGTCTGGATATTTTCCTTGYTGGCAGCAGTCGACCCCAACGCCCTTTCGAGGGAAGCATTTCTCTTGGTGCCTTCAGYGTGTGCCAGCTTGTCTGCTGTGTCACCTACCCTTCTGTAGTCTCTTTCATTATCTCTTGTATTCTTGTTTCGTTTTCTTTCTCTTCCAAACACCTTTTTTTTTTTAGCTTCCTCCTCCAATCACTTTTGTCTTAATTTCATTTTTGTAGTATTTGGGTGTTGAGGCAAATMCTGTCTGATTTTGTAACTGTTGTAAAGGTATACAGAGCACTCTCGTTTCTAATCAACCCTGTCTTCATCCCATAAAAATAYTGGCAGAAACAACAAAGTAAAACAAAACTAGATGATCTTACCCTTTATCTCAAGTGAGCTTGAAGGAGGGCTAATATGAACTTGCTCATGTTAAGATCTGAGATTTCCATACTCTTAATTATCTTTCTGAGGTTCCATAATATCTCCCATCCTTGCCATCCTATCAACAGCTCTTTTCAATGTCTACAAAATGTATGTGCAATGAACTGTTAATGCTTTAAGGGATTGCTCTCACATACTGCCACAGCCATAGACAATATCTGTTTCTTGAAATCAGCCCATTCTTTTCCAAGCTGAATGTTTATTGCGTCAGATGGAATTTTCCAAAYGGAATGTCTTAGTATCACTCCATACGTATGTACCTCACGGCCTCTCTCTCTGTTCTGCTTTAAAAATTGAGCAAGCAACTCCTTAGCTGAAATTCTAAATTCAAAGCCTTGTTATTTGTAGTCATAGTTTCAGTTGTGATAAAAGTCATCAATGGACATCTGAAAATCAGTTTCTTTCTTGATGGAAACTGTGATTGGTTCATAGAAATGTAGTCTTGGAGACCATATTCAGATGCTGSAGGGGTATGCGGAGGCTTTAATGCCCAGTAAAATCGCTTACTACCCACCTGCTACAGGTGCTCRTTAAACCTTCCCCTCGGCTGCCTTTCCCCAGCTGCGAGGCTCAGCTTCCACTGCAGCAAAGTGGTTGTTCTCAGTCAGGCTGAGGCGCTTGCCAGCACTGCAGGGAAATCCCCTCTAGAAAGGGGAAGATCACRTGCATCACTCTAGTGAAAGCAATGGTTGCTTCCTAGCGTCTTTAAAAGACTGTGCATTACGTGCGTTTAGTCAGTGATCTTTCTCCTGGTGGCTTCATCATTCAAATGACACCAGAAGGGCCGAGGCTGCAGAGGAGGGTTCTTCGCAAGCCCTCCTGGATTGCCAGGGTTAGGGGGCTGCTTTCTCCCTATGGTGAGGTCCGTAGCAGCCTCAGGGTCGGCACTGCTGGGTGCTGCAGCCTGCAGAGAGCAGGACCGCGGGGGCAGGATGGAGGCAGCTGCGCACGGTGGGAGTTCCCAAAGGCAGGTGACCTCYGTGCTCCCTCTTTGCCAAGTCCTCCGTCTGCTGGAGGCAGGTACTGAAAGCGTGAACAACTTGTTCCCAATTTATCTTCACATAACTGAATGTATAGCTAAGTGCCGGCCCGGGGGAAACTAAAACCTGTATGATGAGTGTAACTGAGGGAATTCATGAATCAGGGTTAATGGGAAAAAAAAAAAAAAAAGGAAAAGAAAAAGAAAAAGAGACGTTTTCCTTTCTTCTGCAATGCTGCTCTTCGAAGACTTGAATGGGACGTTTCTTGCAGAGGTGTCCCTCTTCCTGGGGTCCTGCTTGTTCAGTGTTTGGTCTCCAACAGTCAGTATATGTTACTGAAGCTATGGCCTGCTGTAAAAATACACAGGGTGGAAATGGCATCTGGGAAGATTGGCCTGACCCCAGCTTCACCAACAAAATGCACCAAAAAGTGACACAGAAGCTTCTGCAGGAGTTCGGGTGGGTGCAGAGGGTCGGTGCCTCCAGTCACTGCAGTGCTCSTGCTGGGATGACTGCTGTGCACAGACACAGTGCCTCACCGGGGCATCGCGGCAGCCTCAYGCTGCTCCTTGGCCCTGCTGTCTCTTGGCAGCAGCAGATGATGGACATGGTGCACACTGCCCCATCGGTACCATCCCTGCCCTTGGCACTCCCCACTGACTCTGCTGGATGTGCTGGCTGGGGACATAAAGGACACAGTGACCAGGCTCCCTCAGAGGAGCTAACCCAGCCTGTTTGCACCCAAGCAGTTGCACCCCTGGGTAGGACCAAAGCCRTTTCAGCAGTGGCCAGAAGGAGCAGTCAATGTCCCTGACCTCTCCATCAAACAGGGCTCCCAGGGCCCTGGATTTCAGGATCAACAGCCAATTACAAAATGTTGAGTTCTTACAGAATTAATTGATTCAGATAAATGGGTAAAGTCATATTTCACAGCTGTRTTTTTCAAGTTTGTAAACTGAGGCAGCTGTTCCTAAATTACCTATTTTTTTTTCAACTTTTCTTCATATTTTACCCTTCCTGGCAAAAAAATAGGTGAACAGTAGCTCTTCATGAGCTGCCGCTGCCTCTTCTTCCCTCTCTTAGTCTGAGATTTTGTGTCTTCAGGTAATTTGGATAGGCAGGGCTTCAGTTGTGTCTGTACTGTGGCCTGGACTGTGGCCTTTAACGCTAACATAATCCATTACTGCACAATTCTAGGAGCAAGGGAGGAGAGGTGAGATTTAAAAAAACAAAACCAAAACCAAACAGATGGTACTTTGACTTGACTCTGCTTTCTAAAGGGGACAAAATGATCCCCTTTATAATGACTCCAAATATTGATTGTCAACCATACTGATCTCATAACTTGGGGTGGTAAATGGCTGTTGAGCCTATGCTTGTGCTTGCAGCTGTTCCAGGCATTTGTTATGATGCTGGGAAATGTCAGAAATTCACAGCTTGATGCCTGTTACATTTTCTGGTAGATCTGAACAGTTAATTTACCGTTCTCAATCATCCTGCTGCCTGGAGCACACAAAGAACCAACCATCACTCCCATGCTGAAGACTTATATTTTCTAGTACTGTTTCCTTGTTGGGAACTGCAACTTATGTTGATCTGGCAGCATTCTCTACCCCTTCTTTCACCTCCTATAGGAATAGGGAAATGTTCATTTATTGARTATTCTACTATTATTCATGCTCCAAGCATGAAGCTTCATGCTGCTGTCACTGCCTCAGCTGAAAGATGTGTGTTCCCCGTGACGCAGGCAAAGATGTTCCTCATCCAAACAGCTTGGCTTGTATTGAGATGCACAAGGACCTTTCTCTTTCCTTTTCCCTAACACCTAAGGAAAGCCTGGGCCAAGAGGCTGACGTTTATCCTGAYGGAAATACAAACTAACTCCACTGAGGTAAGATCAGAACAAACCAGACTCAGTGACTGAGATTTGCTCTGCCTTTTCCAGAGCTCTGTGAAGCTGGGAGTGTTTTAGCAAATCACCTGGAGCTGGTCTTGTAAAGCAGCATCCCAGCGACAGCCACCAACCGCGACTGTCACCTTGGTGAAAGAGGCAGTGGCAAACAGAGCTGATCTTTAGGAGGAAACAGATTTTAACAGCAATCTTAAATTATATCAGACTATCAGATTTAGACTGGAATTCAGCTCTGACTTACTTTGAAAATCAAAGGGAGCCAAAGGCAGTTGGATRCATTTTACCAGGAGGATGAAGTAGTGTGAATTTGGGCTTGTCACTGTGGTTCTGAGAAAACCTGGGTGGTGGCATCTTCAAAAAAACGTGAGGACACACAGTTCCCAGGGTGTGACTGGTGAGTTGCACAGGAGGKTATGAAATAACTTGCACAAACTGAATCTTTCTAAGAGGAACAGTAATCAATAAACCAACACTGGACACATTCTGTAATTTTAGGAGGTACCTGTTTATAATGTCTGCCACACAGCCTGTATTTGATTATATTCTGCATGAAAACACACCAGAATATTAGCATCATGAACCCAAAACAAAATCAATCTGAAAAAAAGAAATCAGCCAAAGTGGTGACCTTGAAATAAAGAAGCCTTGGAAGAAACCATTGCCCTTTCTGCCCTTTCTGACTGAAGCTTTGGCTTTAAAGCTTCCCTAATCTTGCTGGGGCTGAGCACTTCACCACCAAAACTGCAGTGAGATCCATAAACTAAGAGCTCATTTTCTCCTTCAGCTCCCAGGGATGGAGGCTCCACAGCTGCTCTGGGGCACCCTCTCGTAGGGCTGCACTTCCCTCCCAGTGGAAAAGTTTCCTGGTGGCTGATCTGACCCCCTGGAGCCACAGTCTGTGGTTATCTCCCCTCGGTTTGGCTGTGTGGATGGAGAAGAAGCTTGCTGAGCTCCTGCCTGCCCTGCAGCTCACCATGGGCTGCTCACCTCACCTCGTCCTCTCCTTGTGGGTGCAGTTAACTACTCTGGGATC
This sequence comes from Eudromia elegans, assembly GCA_003342815.1. Taxonomy (NCBI): domain Eukaryota; kingdom Metazoa; phylum Chordata; class Aves; order Tinamiformes; family Tinamidae; genus Eudromia; species Eudromia elegans. The sequence goes on along the minus strand of PTEX01000010.1, from coordinate 5,457,134 downwards.
TCCCTAGCTCAGACCCTCTTCAGTTTCCTGATATCCCTCTTGAGCTCTGTGTGTGTGTGCAAGCAAAACTGGGCACAGCATTCCCAATGTGCCCAAATACTCCCAAGGAGCTGCTCGGTGTCACAAACCGGACTGCAATGCAGAGGTCCCTCAGCTCATGCTGACCCAGCTAGTGGGTAGTGCTGGGACGCRCAGAAACACCAGCTTTGCTCCTAGAAGCTGTCGAGCTGTCCTGCTGCTGCACGGAGCCTGCGCTAAGSAGCTCTGCAGGGCTCCTGCTCTGCAGGAGGCTCGGCCAGCAGCGACCAGGACCGCTCASAGCCACCTKGCAATGTGCCCTGTCAGGCAGCTAYGCCCCATCTCTCTCATTAAAATCAGTCGCAGGGACTCTGATAGCCCAGCTTCCTTTCGTGCCATAAGATACAATTACGGACCCCCCATCCTGTTCTTTCTTTCTTCTTGTCTTTAAAGCGCTGGGTTAGGTACATTACGTGCAGTTATCTGAGTGTGCCAAAATGTGGAGCCCTGCTCGAAATGCGTGGTTCGCACGCCTGGCTCTGTGCCCCTCTGCAGAGCAGGTTGCAGCAGAATGCATTCTTCCCAGCCACTTGAGAGCAAAGTGACCTTCATTAGCTCAATCCTTTCTTTGAAAACAAAAACATCCACTTGGAATGTTAATTAATCTGGGCTTCGCAGCCTATCAGGCTTGGGTTTAATTTGTGCTAATGACAACACATATTTGAGGAGAAGCGGTGAAAGAAGAGTCCATATTGACCGTGGAAACTGGACCAGTGGAGTCTCAGGGGAATTCTTCCCATTATAGCTCACATGGGTTGGTTTCACTGGAGTTTTGGAACAGACTGGACTGTCTTAACTGCATAGAAAAGAAACCAAAAAGCAAAGTACAGGCAGATAGATCAAAATATAGCTTTTCTTCAGGTGACATTTATGGCTTTAGGGCTCTGGAGAGTTGGTGTCTCTGCTTTGCAGGCGGCAGGGAGGCGGTGGCTACGAGCAGGGACTGGCCCTGCCGGGAGGTGGGTCCTGCTCCCCAGACCCGCTCGGGTGGAACAAGCTCATCCCTRCACAAGGGGCTGGAGGCTGCAGCCCAGCAGCACGACGTGACCCTCAGCACCAGCCCTTCTGTGGCGGGCACTGCCCAGGGGGGCAGAGAGGCCCTGAGACAGCGTTGGCAGCTCCTGCACCAGAGTGTCTCCCTTTGTCTCCCCCTCTGTTTTTGAAGCCCCAAACACCAACCCGGATGATTTGGCCCTAAAAGTCAAACACAAAGGCAGCTGCCAATGAGGCAGACACTGGGTCTTGCCTAGTGCATCAGGTTTGATTTTCTGCAACTGCTGCTGCAATGAGTAAGCGAAAGCAGAGCTCCTGACCCCTGCAAAGACAGCGGCACCAGCCAGCGCTCTGCTCGGCAGGCTGAGCTGTGACGCTTTGTGCTTTTCCAGCTCCCTCACATCCTTCCCTGTTTTTCTCCTTTGCAATTCCTAATGTTCTAGCAAAGACAGAAAAAGAAAGATATTCGCTGGAGGTCACTGCTTTTTAAATGGTAAGGCTTGTCTTTCTCCAGGCAGCCCGAGGGAGCCCAGCCTCTGGTTTCGTTGACTGAGCCAGGGACGGTCACAGTTGTATGCTGCAGACAGCAGTGACCACCCGATCAGGCTTTAGCAAATAAAATACCACAAATACACGCTTAAAAATGTGAACATAATACTCATGAAGGACTATTAATGTGTGCAGAAACTATGCAGGCTGCAAATACACCTTCATCCTGACCTACAACATTCCTGTTACTTTACTCCTAATGGAGGCTGCCAATTATGGTTTTATGATATAGATTAAGGGTGAGGGCCTATTGCTGTTGGTGCCAATCAGAGCGCTGTTGTTAAATTCAGCAGGGCCAGAATTTCTGTCTTTGTGTCTGAAAAAAGAGAAGCTGCACAAATACTTTACCAAATAATTCCATTATAAATAAACACAAAGGTTGCCCTGTTATTTTGAACTGGTGCGTATGGGATTTTTTTTTTGAACCTGACATGCTAGATCAGAAAGCACAAGTGACAGATGTGAAAAAAAAGTCTTGGGACATAACGTAAGAACTAGAACTAATTATTTTTTTTTTTTCATTTTAAACCTTCTAAAATGAAAAGCTTCCATCTTAGAGTCCTCATCTCTAGAGTCCTCATTTACTAATGGTTAGAAAGCAACAGTAGCCCAACTCTTCAATGAGAAAACAGCTCAGTAAGACAGTTCAAGAGGAGAGACCTGTGCGAAAAAATATCTTTTGAATACATGTAACAYGTGGAGAATATTTAATTTGATAATTTTCCTTAACACTGGAAGCCCAAACACACTGTTCTCACAGGATGAGGGAGTTCAACGTGTGAATTTTCTCCCCTGTTCGGGGGAGTCCCTGCAAGACGGTGAGCTTTGCGGGTCAGAATTGCAACAGTTGTTTTATCRTTCTTATTTTGACAGAGCAGAGCAACCAAATTTGCTGGTTCCCGCTGCYTGCTGCCACCACTGCTGAGTGATGCTCTTTAAAGCCTGCAGATACAGGAGGTGGCATCTCCACGCTCCCTGCTCGGTCGTTGCACTGCTGGAGCGTGGCATCAGAGCAGGGAGGTTGTGTCCCACTTCGGTGCCGTTTCAGGTGCAAGGGAGGAAGACAAAGGTGGTGGTATCTGCACCACCTTTCTCCAAGGGAATTTTTTTCCTCTTCTAGTCCTGCAGGCAGCAAGTGGCAGCCTGCAGGCAGCCGCCCCTGCCTGCTGGATCATGGGCCCTGGCACGGGCACGGCTCCATCCTGTCTCCATTCCCGACTTCCTGGAGGCTTCTGGACTCAGCTCCAAGCCCAGCCTGGGCTGACGCTGCACTCGCAGTTCCGCAGTGTGTGCGGTGCTGCAGGCAATTCTTCCCATCCAGCTCCATTCTGAGCTTGGTTTTGCTTCTTATATTTTTCCATTTTAGAGTGTCTTCTGAGTTTTGGATTATTCCTACATTGCGTTACATTTCATGTACAGCGCCCTCATGTTTTTTACGTGTATGCAMCAGCCAGATGAACAAAAAGATGAATATTCGGGATGAGAGTTCCCCCTACCCCATCCCGACACAACCTGAATCTTTCCCGAATCCTGCACTGTGAGGGAGCTCACAGAACAACACTGTGATCTTCTCGGAGCTGTTCACCCCTTTTCAAAGCTGGCTTCCATGTTCCCCACGGCCGCATCCCCAGGCAAGYGTATGCTTTAAGGAGAAGTGGCCGTGGATCGTTGTTTCTAAGAACACCGCACTTGCAAATTCCTAGAACACTTCTGCTCTTTTTAAGCAAGCCGGGAACGTTGTTTTGCTAGACGGAGTATGTGAATGACAACCTGGTGCCCATCTACTCAAGTCCTCTGGAATGCGAGTAGATTTCCAGCGTGAGGCTGAATACTTCTGTTTGTTAACTTAGTGGAAACCACTTGGCATGGGAGCACGTCAGGATCATGATGCCGGCGTTTGAAATTAATACAAAGCACTCCCGCTGGCCGGGGACCCAGCTGCTGAAAGGAGCCCTGAAACCTAAGCTGATTTTTTTTTCTTTTTTTTTCTTTTTTTTTCTTTTTTCAGATTTCTTCACTAGAAAAGGTTCTATAAAGTCAGCACTGGCGATTTTTCATTTCTGCTCTGTCAAAAACCAATTCTGAATGTTATCTGCACCGATCTTCCAAAACATTTCTTCTCTGGATAGGTTATGCAATGCTGAGCCTCAAAATGTACGTGATGTCTAATCAAACAAAATAATTTCTCCCCATTTTGCCCTGTTGAATTGTGTCAAGTACCAACAGTTACCTGGCATTCAGACAGCTGAATATTCAGAAAGCTTCTGTGCTTCCTCTCTTTGCAAAGTCTAAGTGGCTTCTCTGAGAACCTGTCTATGTGCAGATGGGCACTGGGCAGGGTTAAGAGGAGCAAAAGAAAACTCTCTGCTGTGGATTTGACATTTAGAGCTCTCTCCAGGTCACGCTAATCTTTTMTTTTCTTTTTTTCTCTTTCTTTCTTTCTTTTTCCTTTTGGTATTTTGCTGGAGTGGGGACACAGCAGGCTAAAAACTTCCTCCCTTTCAGCTTTGTGAAATATTTTTATAATGATAAAAATCAACAGCATATAGAAATGTATTTTGCTACCTAGCTATAGAAATATATACATTTGCTACCTTTCTTTATTAAGAGCTTTTAATATTATTGTTATTTTACAATAACAGTTTCCTTCTGTTTCCTTTATGCTCTCAACTCCAATTTCAGCTTAACTGGACTTCAGATGCTTCAAATGCTGCAACTGCTATTAAAGTCGATGACTAACAATGACACTTTTAGCCAAGGACCTGAGAATGTCGTGTTCAGAATTTATTGAGAGTTSAGTCCTGGAAGGGAAGCCTCAAGTGATGACCTGCTGGCCAAAGTGAACCCATCTTTTCCTTTAAAGAAAAGAATTTCTACACTGGCACACCTGATCGGAGACCTTCCATAGTTTTCATGATCTGAACTTTAGCTTTAATTTTCAAATAGCAAAAAATAAAATTCCGTAAGTTTTTAGGCAGTCCATGGGATTTTATGTAGGCTTCAGTATTACCMATCACAATCTTCAGGAAAGCCTTTCCGTGTATAATCCAAATACAGATAAGTGTTACAAATGATTTTTTAAACCAGACCTAAAAATAACTTCATACACGAGTGAATTGATTTTATTATAACTTGAAAAAGAAAGAGAAACTCAGTGACATCTTGGTGGAGCCGGCCAGAGGAGAGCTGTTGGGAGCCGCCAGTCGTGCCCTGCTGCCGTTAGCCTGGTAAGGAGGCGCTGCTTCTCTGGCTTAGATGTGGTTTTATCCYGAGTGCTGCCTACAGGAGCAAGGCAAGAAACGTCCTCAGGGGAGAGTCCCGCGGCTGCCAGCACCAGCTGGGGGTCTGGACACCTCCGGGGCTAAAAGGGCTCAGCTGAGCCCTCGTCCCCTTTGGGCACGTGTCTCCCGTGTCCCCAGCRCTCCTGTAAATACTGATGGAAGGGAGCCCGGGGGCAGCGCGTGCTCCCGCGGCCCCGCTTCAGCCCGGCGCCATCCACCRTTCCCGCCTTCATTAGGTGCTGCACTCCCCCTGTCAGCCGTAGGTTCTCCTTATATTTAGACAGCAGCATATCAGCGGCGTGGCAGTTTGTCTGGCACATAGTTTGCTCTCCTTCCGTCTCTGACTTCATATAATTTGATTTTAGGAGCTAGCAATTTCCACCTTTAAAAGACCGTCTRGGCGACGTGTCCTCCAGGTCCCATTCGTCAAGGGCTTTAATCAAGGGAAAAGGCTCTGCTGGTTGTGCACAGCTTGCCCAGAASAAGGTTCCTTCCCCTGTTTCTAAAAATGTGACATTTCCTCGGAGGGAGCTGACCCAGCATCCATCACCTGAGGGCTGTACCAGCCATGGAAACACTGCGCCCTTCATTGTAAATACCAAAATAGTTAGAACTTTATTAGGCAAAAGCAGCCCAAAAGGCTGGGGAAATAGAGACAAACAGAGCAGAATGGAGGGTTGTTTCATAGGTGATCTTGGGACCAGCCTCGCCTGTCCTGGTGGGTGCATCAAGGTGTAATTCCAGCTTTATGGGAGCCTCTTGCCTTGGAGCTGGGATAAACAGCGGAGCCTTGGCCAGGGCCAACTGGGCAACCCCAATAGCCACAACTCCATGTGTGGGGAAAGAGGCAGGAGGAGCAGCCTGGGGACACCGCGAGCGGGGAGAGCAACAGGCAGCGAGCCCGGAGCCCTCTCCCGACGTCGAGCCCTGCCGAGTTCAGGGCGTGGGGTGCGGCCTTGTAACAAGCAGCGTTAYGGTGGAAACTAGAATACAGACCGCTGCTTGCATCGGTTTCCTCTTTCCAATGGAAAGAATATGTAGGACACTGGAATGTGGCTGCTTGCTCAAGTAACAAGAAGGTTGGGGATGAAAGAATGGTGGAGGGAAAATGGATTTTCATAGATGGCAAATGCTTCTGAAATAAGACACGAAGCAGAAATACTTCAYGACATGACAGCAGAGGAAATGCACATTTTCTTCGGGAAGTGTTAAGCATGAAGCAAAATTGAAAATTATGAAATTTATCAGTTATATGCAAAGGAGAGCTGGGACCCAGCTAGTGGTGCAGAGTATCCCAGTTTGGCAGTTCCTGTGGAGAGACTGGYGAGCCTGCCGTAACAAGTGGTKCTCTCCTTTGCTCCTAGATAGTCARTGTAGGTTTTAATCCGCAGTGAGAGGCGAGCTGGCGCCTGCACCACGAGAAGCGGGCGGCTCTCGGGGGCTCCTGCTCGAGCGGGGATCGCTCCAGGGACGCGTGTCCCGGGGCGGGAGGCCGCTGCGGTGCCGGGCTCTGCGCCCTCACTCTGCACCTCGTGAGTCCCGTGCGGTTCCGGGGCCGCCGCGGAGCAGAGCGCAAGGATGCGCTGGCCCGGGCGGTGTGGGCCTGGCTGTGCTCAGCCCGTAGAAAACCTGTGAGATTCCTCTTACAGCTGCGCGGAGCTGGGGGAGCTGGGGGCGTGTGTGGAAGGACGYGAGGGCCGGGCGAGGGGGCCCAGCCCGCTCGTGCAGAGCGCGCGACCGGGGCCGGCCGGCCGGCTATTTCTGGCCTGCACCCCTCCAGCTTCTCACATGGCAACTGAACGCACCTACCACCGCTTCACTGTGACCAGGTATTTCCYGACTGTTTTCACAAAGGGTAAACGCTGCATTTTTGTTGCACATTAGGGRAAAAAAGTCATCAGAGAAGACACCCACGCAGCTGTTTCCTCGAGACGTGTAATTCCCATTGCTGTGTCCCTTGGTTTGCATGCAGCCCTYGCTGCCTTTAAATAGCTGGTCTAAAGATCACTCCACCCTCCCCTCTCTTTGTCTCTGTGCTATAAACATAAAGGAGCGAGGAATGAGCCAAAAAGCGCCTCCGATGCCACAGCATGTAAAGGATGTGCAGCAGCAGCCAATAAGCTAAAAAATCTTGAATGCYATGGTTAAAAGTAGTATAATAAGGGAGGTATAATAAGGGATGTCTGGAGTTTACCTATAGATGATCCAGGGGAAAAAATAGGAGGGAGGTGGTTGGTACTGCCTGCTTTACGTCAGGCTTCCAACTGAGATGCAATTCGGATGGGAAAGAGAATTGGAAAGTCCCCTGGGGAAGGGGAGGATGATGTTCAAGGGGACAACTCGGCCTCGCTTGCGAGCTGAATGGCGATAGGTGTCTGAAATGGGGCTTAGTGTGMAAGCAAAGCATGGAAGCTACCTGGTGCTCAGAGGTGAAGAGCTTTGCTACATGCCTTTCAAYCCTCCTTGTGAGCACGGTGCTCCCTATGCTTCTGCTTCTTTCATTTTAGGCTTTTTGCTTTTGATTTTTCCTAAATTCAGCTTTCGACTTGGAAAAGGATGAGGAAGAATTCAGTTCAATTCCAAGGTGAGTGGATGAAAGAATGAGCGCGTGAGCAAATCTGTTGGGGTTCCAGATCTAGCTGCAGCTTTCCGTTTTCCAGTAGTTTCTTACATGGAGTCAGTCTCGTAGGAGAAGTCTTCTCATCTGGAGAGCAGAGAGGAAGACAAGTGGGACAGTGTGACCCATAAGGTTAATAGATATGTATTTTTGTCAAACAACAACTCTTGAGATGAGTTTTTTCTTTTTTTTTTTTTCCCAAATTTGATTAATATTTTTGGCCTCTGACAAAAAAAAAAAAAGATATGATTTTTTTCTTACAGGACAGAAGAAGGAAAGAATTTCCATTCTGTCTGGTGGAAAAAAGGATTTAAAAATGCAAAAGGTCCTCTGGAGCAAAGCAAAGGGAAAGCAAACTGACCTCCTGCCTACCACAGTTTCCTTCTACCTCCGTGCTCCGTGTGTGACCTTGGGCCGTCCTGCAGAGCTGAAAGCTGCTTTTGAACCTTGCCTGGGTCGCGCTCTGCCCTCAGCAGCGGYGCTAGGGCCCTGCGGAGGAGCCAGCGGGGCTGCCCCGGGGATGCTCCCGAGGACCCCGGCGCCCTGTTGGTGCCGCGCGTCCCTCCCCGGCACACGTGCGATGGGGTCTTGTGTGTTCCTGCGCGTCCCTCGTGGGGATCAGGAACGTGTTAAATGCCTTTCCCAGCTGCCGTGTGTGCCGTGGGGACGCGGGGCAGTGGCAACTGCCCTGCAAAGCTGTGACGGTGACAGATGTTCTGAGTCTGCAGGTCCTCAGCTCAAGACGGTCGGGACTGGGTGCATGGAGACTCACCAGCCTCCCCTGAGGGATCTCCTGGCTGGCTGAGCGCCTGGCTGTGCAGACCCCTGCACCGGCRTGGGGACTACAGGTGCCATCCGTGGCCGTTTCCGAAGGGGCAGCTTGGAGGTCTCACACCGATGCATCGCACTGCATTGCAGCGGTGGCACTGCCTGCCAGGGGTGTCACCTGGGACAGTGTCCAAGCCRTGAGCCACACGGGGCAGGTTTGCCTGGGCAGATGGCAGCTCCTGCGCCTCACTCATGGCAGCGCCGGGCACCGTCCGCCGCCGCACGGGAGGTGCCGGGGCCGGTGGGGAGCGCGGGGACGTCCAGTCAGGCTGCTGTGAAATGCAGTCCCCTCCGCTCCTCTCCCACGGCCACGCTGCTCCCCACCTGTTCCTGGATTTCTCGCCGCTGGAATGCTGGCAATGCGCTGGGACTTAGTGGGGGAAATTCCCGGCTCCGCCGGAACATTGCAAAACACCGGGCGCCCCTCTGGAAAGGCTGCTGTGCTCCTGCTTCCTTGTTTTTTAGCAAACAGCAAATGAAACAGGGAAATGCACCTCAGCTGGCAAGGCCACTGTGGCCAGGCCAGGGCTCCTCATGCCTGATTCAGCCTCGCAGAGGAGCGAACTCGATGTGGGGCTGCACGGGGCCACCATGGGCGTTTGCATTACCAGGCTGTACAGGGCATTTCTGCRGCGTTTGCACCCGCTCTGCGTTTTGAGAGTTCTTCAAGGGGGAGAAGAGGCAGGCAGTGCACAGGAATCATCCCGGAGCAGGAGGGAGGTGAAGCGCCTGACCCCAGCAGGTGCTTTCTGTCCGGCGCCGGTGGAAGGAGGCTGGCGCTGTGTTTGGGATGACAGTAATTAAGACTCCGAGGACGAGTTAGGAAAACAACACTTCAAATTTAATAAGATTTGAGTGACCGGCTGCCCACGGGCAACGGCCCCTGCGGAGCTCTGCAGCCCCTGCCACGGGGGCTGGCAGCCGTGGGGGSTGGTGAAGGATGTGCCCCCTCACGCGCTACCAAGGAAGATGCAGCACCGCGTTTCCCTGCCGGGGCTGTGGGGCCGGCAGGCTGTTCCTGTAAGCAAATTTTCCATCTTTCACCCTGGCCCAGCAAACAAAAATCCTTGAAACAATTCCCAGACTTGAGTGAAGCTGAAAGTCAAAAAGAAAACGTAGTGCTGCTGCTAACCTATACCTTTCTAATAATATAAAACAATATTCCAAAATCAAATCTCTCCTACCCCCATTTGAACTCTGGAAAAAGGAAAAAAAAAAAAAAAAAGGAAAAGGTTCCCCATTCCAGCCTGTGCTCAACAACCTGCTCCATATCTAATCTTTTTATATTGCATAAGGTGTTTGCTAACATCCAAAGTATCTTTCACTGTTTTGAATACTCTTATCACAATCTTGGAAGCAGCTTGGTCTACGCAGCAAGCCTCCTTAGGCAAACAAACACTTTTTCATATTAAGTTGCACTTAATAACTGACCAAAAATTCACCATCTCCTATTAATAAAATGCTGAGCTGGAAGCACCTCAGGCTTTCTGAACACACCTTCTGAATATTTACATCTGGAGAGTACACAGTGTTTATAAGAACTCGTGTTTATTTATCCAAGAACCCTTTCGCAGAAAAGCTTCTTTATGACTAGCTGTACATTTGCCGTTGCCAGTTTATTGACCTTTAGCAATGCATGCCTATTTGTTTGGTAAAAACGATAGCATTAATCTAACCTGCCACGTGTAACGCACCTCGGGAACAACTTTCTGACTTTTTTTTCTCTATAGCTTGTGGGTGGCAGCAGCGTCTCTTGGCTTGAAGGGTTCGCAGCCAGTGCTGGCCAGTGAGGAGCGAGTGCCACCGCTACCCGCGGGCCCCGTTAGGCGGCTGCAGGGATTGAGCTCGAGCTCTGGGTCCATGGGCTGACCCATCCCCGGCCCTTCAGCGGGCGCCTCCGGGCACTCCAGTCACTGCTCCCCTGGTGTGAGGCTGAGGGGGCTCAGCCCTGGCCCCGGGGCACCATGGCTGTCTTTTCCGAGGTTGACTGGATGGCTTTCAATTTGCTTGCTACCTACTCTGGCATTTCCTCAGAACTAAGTATATTTATCCAAGAGCACTTCCGCAGAAAAGCTCCTTTATGCCGCGCTATGTGTCTTCCCTGCCAGCATCCTGACCTTTAGCACTCACCCACTGCTTTCGCCTCAAAAGTGCATTTCAGAGGAGCCCCTGCAAGGCTGCCCGGAGGCGAGCGGGTATGGGAGCGTGCTGTCAGGAGGCCTGGCTGGCAGCAGATACGCCTCCCATTGGGATGAGCCCCTGGCTCTCCGCCCAACCTCCTGGCTATATATAGAATTGTACCTGCGTAATAAAGTTGGACCTGYGCCACCAGCCTGGTCCCCGTAGTCTCCCTCCGTCGCCACCCTCACCAGGGCGCAGGCCGCCCCACATATTGGCGCCCGAACAGGGACGCCCCACAAGCGGGCACCGCGGCTGCCGGCTCCCCGGGGATGGCCGCGGGGCACCCGCCCGCCGAGGACCACCGTGCGAAGAGGAGACTTCCAGGAACTGCGTCCCAGAGCAGGCGCTGCAGCTCCTCCCGCTCCGCCAGCACGGCCGAAAGTGCACACACCTGCCTGAGCACAGCGAGGCTCCGCAGGAGCCGGGCGCGAAGGCTCAGGCTTCTGGTCACCTCTCCTCAAAATGCAAGTGCAAGAAGTCCTTAATTTGCTCCTCAATATAAACAGAGATGACCTCCAAGTTAGAATAAATTGAAGAAAAACTCAGGTAGGATTTCTTTGCTTAGAGATGAGGTTATTTACCTGGACACCAATGTATAATTTTTCACCAATATACAATTCTACATCATGCAGCGCAAGAGCTGAAACTGAATCTAGGTTTCCTTGTTCCCAAGGGCCCAGGCAGCAGGGCCGTTCTTCTCTAACCTGAGCAACAGCTAGACCCAGCCCAGCAGGGCAGGGCTGGGAAAGGCCACTGAAAGCCCTGCTGAAGTCTGCCCCAGAGCACTCAGCACGCTGTGGGTCACAGCCGTAAGTTCAAAACTGGACCTAAAGGTGAGACCATGGTGAGTGGTCTCAGTGGAACCAACCACTCAGTGAAAAAAAGAAAAGTGGAAATAGAAGAGGAGAAAAGSAGATGACCTAGGTGAAGCTAGGGAGCACTGGTAATGACTGGAGGTTTGTAGAGAAGAATGATATTTAAAAGTCACTGGGTGAAATGAAAGGTAGATGAAACAACATGAAAATACGAATTGTTTGCTTTTGSTTTTTTTTTTTAAAGAAATTAGGAAACCATGTTGAAAAATACGTTAAAAAAAAAACATAGTGAAAGTAGCAAAACTGAGCACTCAGAACTTAAGAAATAGAAGGATGAAAGCTGCCAGAATAACACGTACAGAAGACTTTCAATGGCATGAGTATTAATCACTGAAAAGGCTCATGAAGGGGATGTGGTAGACTGCATCACGTGATGGTTTTAAATCAAGACTAGGAACCTTAAACATTGGCTCTGAACACCTTAGAAGGATATTGCTCTTGCTGCAAGAATCTATCGGGTCCGTTTTGTGGTCAGCGTTAGGCAGGAGCTCCCACCACACGTCCAGAGTTAGAGCCAGGGCTGCTTTGGCACAGCCTGGGAACATCATAGGCTGACCCTGCTGCCTGGACATCTGTGGTGCCTCTGACCTTGTGAGGGACTTGGGCCGGTGGAGAAAAGAGCAGAGGCTGCAGCAAACGCTAGAGGAGCAGTGTTAGGCAAGAGGATCTCAAGAACATGGTTAGACCTTGTGCTGCTGGGGCTCCTCCAGCAGTTTGTGTTGTCTGAGCTTCAATTTGAACTGCCAAGGACAGGACAACTCTGCCCCCTCCTTGGGGGAATGATCGTGGGGAATGTCAGCACAGGGAAAGGTACTGAGATGATGCTGATGATTCACTGCAGAAGCCAAGAAACTACATCTCCTCAAGCTACCAGTGGGGGAAGGTAAGTGAACCCCATTTCTCTCTAAACTTGTCCYCAACCTTTTTCTCCATAGTTGATAAAATCCTGCTTACAGTTTTGAAAGCTCTGAGGTCAGGGTTTAATATCTGCATTTCTTCCTTTTAGGAATGGACACACAGTGGCCAAAACAAGGAGAAATCAGATAAGTGTGGCCAGCGTGTGGTACCCTCAGAGCTCTTAAAAAAATCAGCATTTAATCTTGGCGAGGGAGTGAACCAGACCTGAGGTCTCTGCGGGCGTAGGCACAGAGTGGGGGCAGATGTTTAGCCATCCAAGACAATCACAACAGTCCAGCCTGACTTTTGACTCGTGGAAAACCTCCAAAGTGCAGAGCAACCCACAAAGTTCACTGGGAGTTGATGGTATTCAGCACCTCCCAGGTTTGGGCTGTCAAAGAATGATTTTAATAGCACATTAAGTATCTGATTCTGGAACATGATCAAGACCTAACACAAGGAAGTAGCTTTTAATTAACAAGTTCCACATGCTACATATGAAAAACAATAGTCATTATAATTTAATAAAATTAAGTGACATATCAAAAAACCTCCAATGCTGAGGTTAGCTGTTTCAAGTTAAAATAAACATTTTCTACATCAAAGTAACATAAAAATAGTTTGCTTAAATTTAACTTTTATACTGGTAAAAAAAGATTTTACAGTTTAGAATACATGTTTTCCTTCATGCCATACAACTGCCGAAAATTGTATTAATTGTACTGCTTTCCGTGATTGTGTTGGCACAAGCCATTAATAATTTGGACTCGAGGGATTTGTTTTGTTTAATTTATTTCCCCAAAAATATTTTTATTGCAGAAAGCTAGAATAACATGTAACCAAACATTTGGATTTATATGGAGGGTTTCAGCCAATAAAAACCTGAGTTAGAAGGTTATCTGTGCTAGGAAGACCGAAATACAGTCTTATCAAAAGCAGCCATATAGAAGCAGAAGCTTCAAAAGGTTGTTTAGTTAAGTTTTATTTAAGATTTTGAGCAAATATTCATTATAGTGTTGCTGTGATAAGTACTGGAGAGGTGAGGTTACGATTAACTGCTTTCTCATGATGCTGTTGTTTCTGTCTTGATTCTCCGTAGCTTTGGCACATTATTTTATTAGGCAAGAGGATACCTTTTAATAGCTCTTACAATAGCTGCTATAATGATCTGCTGCTACAGCTGAACTAGCTGAGTCGGCTTAGTGGATCAGCTGGTGGGACACACACAGTTTGAAGTCTGTTTCACAAACTGGATTACAATTYGCGGTTTCATAGATTTCCAGCAGCTTCTAAATATTCCACGAAAACTTTAAAAAAGTGTTTGCATTTAGAAATATGAAAATTGAATGAAGCTGCATTGAGGAAGGAAGGACTAACTAGGTGTTCATGAGGGCTATCAAAGGGACTCATGAGTCTTCAGAAAGTGTTTTTTGCTCTGCAGACTCTTTAATATTCAGTRCAGTCTAACTGTGCAGCACCTACATTTTGATTAAAAAGAGAGAAAAATCTAAATGAAGTCCTCAATGGACTGAAGGTAATATTTACTGAGTGATGGAAGCCGTCATTCCAAACACTGACAATGATGAAKCTGAACTTCACTGCCCAGGGCCAGCCAAAGGCAGAAGTTGCTTTGTGGACTTGTCTTGCATGCAGATGATCGGGTGTCTTCCTCATGGCTACCTACACATTTGTGGTAGGTGGCTGTGGTTCATCATCCCACTTTTTCTTCTCTGTTGCCCATTCCCAGCACTCTGGAACCATCACAAGCACCATAATGTCATCATGGGCAAGGGAATATTGTCACTGTCCGCCTGGGGTTCTGAAGCTCTCAATTAAGCATCCTTCAGGCTTTCCTCTGTAACCACYGGGGCCCCTGGATATGTTCTTTATKAAAAYGGAAGTTGAAACTGCTCTGCAAGGACAACAYCAGGTGTCAGGGCCTAAGGCATATCCCAAGCCAGGCCAGGAAAGCTCATGAACTCCCTGGTGCACCAAATGGCTCCTTGKGGGCAGAGGGGTGAGTGCAAGGTATCTTTTGCTCAGGGTGCTTCATAGACAYGTAGGAGCAGAGCAGGACACCCACACCCATCCCTCTTGCTTTCCTGCACAGCAGTGACGGTGGCACTTCTTCAAGTCCCGCACCYGGGTGACAGGAGGAAGCTGTGTCTGGTGCCTCCTTCCCTACAGGGCAGGCTCCGTGCTCCGTGTCCAGCATGGAGCTCCCTGGCTTTGGAGCGTGCTCTGCTCACCACTCATCTGCATGCTGGCTGCTTCCCGCTTTCCTAACTGCTGCTTCTTCCTGGGCCCWGTTCCAAAGCCCCACAAGTGCCAGGCGGCAGCGGATGCTGCGGCGGGGTCCTTCCCACCTGCCCAAACGTGGAGCTCGCACACGAGCTAGGCCATCACTGACGCCTGAGGCTCCGGGGCAGCAGTTAGCAGAATTAGTATAAGCTTAACAACTGAATTTTCTCCTGTAGAAATCATCCTCTTAAGCCTCTAATGCCTGTGTCCTGGGCTCTTGTGCAAGCCTATCCATTTCCCCATGCCTGCCAGCGCCGGCCTTCCCTTGGCTCTCTGCTCCCTCCTTCCCACCACTGGTGGTCAGAGCCGTCTTGCTGCCATGCCAGCTGTCGGGATTAATTGCGCTCCCTCTTTCCACCTCGGCAACTGCCCATCTGTTTTTCAGCTATAGCTTAAATCCCTTTTGATCTGATCCTGAATCACTGACTGCAACCGGAGCCTGTGCACAGAGTGTTTCTGGGAGCAGGGTCCTCCCGCGTTCGCACTCCCCAGCTCCACATGACGTTAGCCCCAGCACTCAGTACAGCCCATGAAATGTCTCCTTGCCAAGGGCTGGATCGTGCAGTGTTGTGGGAAACATGGCCTTGATCCTTAAAAGCACACTTAGCTATATTTTTGGTGGATCTATTAATTTGTTTGAAATTAAGACTGTGCTTAGGGCTTTCCTGGGCAGCAGCCAGAACATGTAGCACACTTCAGGATTGAACCTTTCCATCCTAAATTGTTCTGTAGACATGCTACAATACATTGTATAGCCAGGTGCATAGAGAGCGTTCATCCCTTTGTTTYATTCAAAAGTCACTTTATTCCCTCTGGCAGTTTTTAAAATACCATTATCTATTTATTTAATTTAGTTATCTAATGCACTGCTATTTAGACAACAGTTTTGGCCTAAAGACAGAGAACATCATGTTAACTGAAACTGCAGCACAGTGCAGTTGCTATAGAGTTATGACAGCTTGACTGTGTGATCAGAAACTGTTACCGATGGTGATTCTTTTGTATCCCAAAAGCTGGCATTGAGGTATAAACCAAAGGGAAAAGTTTTATRCATAAGAAGAATCTTCAAATCTTAATCCATCTTCTGGATCTAAAGAAGGAAGGTAATTGCATCCACAGTGACACAGAATGTCTCATACACTCATCGTTTCCTAAGACTAAAGCAGTTTTATTCACCCTTGAATGAAAAGATTAGCCAGAATATTTATGAACAGTTTGGCTGTGTGTTTTCCAAATGTGAACTTCAAAGTGTCTCTGCTCTCTTGGCTCTATGATAGATAAAGCAGGTACAAGAGATAGATCTCCTTCCACAAACATGAATGCAAAGAGCCAGAGTACATACATTGCAATTATAGGATAAGCAGAGAGACGTTAATGTAAACTGTTACTGAGGAATGTGAGTTTGGTCAATGGAGTCTCGCTTTTTATGTGCAGGAGTCARGCCGAGAAAGGGAGCAAGGCAGAACTTGCAGGTGAGCACAGAAATCTGTGAAATAAGAAAAACAGTTTCTGGGAATGATCTGAGACACCTAATCCACACATGAAATTACTGTACCTCTTTTTTCTTTTTAACAGGTTGTTAAATGGAATGTGGWACATAATGATAATACCAACATGAAAATCATTATCTTAGGTAAAGATTTACAAATTTATAAGGAAAGAGAAAAAATGGTAATCATCACGTGATGTAAACCAAAGGAGTAAGCTGAGCTTTAGTGACCCTTACTAAGCCTGCTTTTGAGGTTTGGTCTTCCAAAGTGCCGAATAACTGCACCCTACTGAACTCAATGGAAGCCGAGTGTCACCTGAAAAGAGCTGAAACATTAATCCTAGGTGATTTATTGCATTAAAATCTTGGAAGGGTTTTTGTGAAAGCAGAAGAAAATTCTAGAAACATCTGAAAAGAAGATCCAAATCCTATGGGATAAAATGCAAGTTTTAACATTTCAGCAATCAGAAGTTTGAAGGGGCTAGAAAGCGAATGCTGGCTCTATGGATACCCAGTTAAATTAAAGCTTGCAGAAACCACACTACTGCTTTTCTGGCTTCCTCTGCTTCCTACCGGGGGCAGGAGATCAACAGAAAGTTTCTGTGATGGTGATGTCCTGGCTAGCAAAGCAGGCACTCATCTGCCCTTCCTAGAGTGAGCTCCACTCCCTCGCTTCTCCACAGGAAGGTGTGTATGTGTGTGATGGGTCTACATATGTATCTATGTAGAGTTTGCAGCAGGTTTCATCTGATAAATCTATATACATGTATTTTACCAAAGCTGGAAGCAGTTCCACACATTTCAAATTATTCTTTGTGATACTTGATTGTATCTAGTATCACATTAAAACCACTATTTCATTAAATGTAAGATGACACTGATGAAAATAACGATGGGAGCTGACAATGATACATGGGACCAAAGATAAATGAGCACAGATCCATTATCATAGTCATGGGCTTGCTAGGGTGCCTGAAATCCTTCCACATTTGGTCCTTCTTTCTGCAGCATCATCTGTTCTCTGTATTTCATCATCGTGACCAGATGACATACAGCTGTATCATGCTGAGACTCCTGATCCAGCTGCGTATGCTGTCCTTGGAGTACCCACTCTACAATCCTTTTGGGACTGAATTCCCACCCTGGTCATAAAATCTCTCAGGTTTATACCTGCTCAACTTCTTTCACTAGCATTGAGGGCCCAAAACATTTCTGTTCTGCTTCACCTACTGTGAAGTTGCTTCTGTGGATGGAAACTAGCAGTTCTGCATTCGGTCACTGCTACCACAGCGTCTGGTACAGGACTGCTCTTGGCTTTTAATAACTTTCACTCATTCCTCTTTGGCATATGAAAGCTGAAGCCATTATGAAGTTATTTTCTTTCTCTAAGACATTGCTAGAAAGACAGAAGGGTGAAAAGGGACCTTTCCCTTACAGCTGTGTTGAACTCACTGGAACTATATCTCAGCTGAACTAACCACAAGTGCTTTCTTTTTTTTTTTTTTTCCCCTCTCTCTCCCCATTTTTATAATTCCCGGATCTCAGCCAGCCTCCTCGGCTCTTGCAGCTTCTTGGAGGAAAACAGGGAAAGAATGCAACATTTACAAAGAAATGCTGGACCGATCCCAGGAGGAAAAGCAAGGCTTGTGCTTCAGCTACTGGTACTGATTGCTGAGCTGTCATGGTAAGAGTCCCTGGAGATTTTCTTGATAGAGAATATTGAGAGGAGATCTTATAAATATGTATAAATACCTGACGGGAGAATGTAAAGAGGATTAAACCAAACTCTTCTTGGTGGTGGCCAGTGAAAGGACAAGGGGTAATGGGTACAAGTTGAAACACAGGMAGTTCCATGTCCAT
This sequence comes from Eudromia elegans, assembly GCA_003342815.1. Classification (NCBI taxonomy): domain Eukaryota; kingdom Metazoa; phylum Chordata; class Aves; order Tinamiformes; family Tinamidae; genus Eudromia; species Eudromia elegans. Next base: position 5,439,185 of record PTEX01000010.1, on the reverse strand, counting down.
GTGAGGAAGAACTTCTTGACTGTGAGGGTGCCAGAGCCCTGGAAGAGGCTGCCCAGAGAGGCTGTGGAGTCTCCTTCTCTGGAGATCTTCCAAACCTGCCTGGCTGCCACYCTGTGCCCCRTGCTCTGGGTGTCCCTGCTGGAGCAGGGGGTTGGACTRGATGATCTCTAGAGGTCCCTTCCAACCTCAACCATTCTGTGATTCTGTGATGGCAAAGCACCATCATGCTCTGAGATGTGTCCAACCCCTACCCAGATGTCTCCAGGCCCCTATGGGTGGTACTCTGCCCAGGCACTGGCATGGTGATTCTTTGAGCTGGATCCAAATGAGATGGTAGGTGCAGAGGCATGGCAATCTGGGAAGCAGTATACCAAGGCTGGCCACCAGGATGCTCCTTGTTGATGGGTCCTGCCCCTCTGCAAGATTCATTAACTTGGTCAAAGTGTTGGGCTCATGAAATCATCCTGGTGAGGGATGTGCAGCGTAGCTCTCAGTGTGTGTTGCTCTGTGTGTCCAAACTCCTAGCTGAGCACAGAGTTCAGGGATTGAGGACATGTTTAGCAAAAAGAATGCTAGAGCTTGTGAGTGTATATGACATATATGAGCATATATATATTGCACAATTTGTCATCTAGGCAAAAGTTATGGTGGTAACTGCCCCTCCTGCTCTTTAAATACATGATAAAGGAATTACATGAACATATAGTATGAAATGACTTGGAGAAACTGTCTGCATAAAACCAGGAATRGATATGTGTATGCTTGCAKATAAGATAGACAGAYAGATATTGAAARAAAAAAAGAAAATAAAAAATRCGAAGGAAAGCCTTACCCAGAATTCATTAGATTATCTGTAAAAGTACTTAAGGGGGCCTCCTTTGGGTTAATTCTTTCATGGGTCGCAGAGAAAATTACCGTCTGGTTGAGTTATTTCATTCACATTAATCTTTCTGCAGCAATCACCGCCTTATTCTTCATAATCTTTAAATTAAGGCGTGTATTAATTATTTATACAGCTCCATCCGTGTGTATGGTGTTTTACAAAGCAAATCAAATGAGGCTTTATTCACAGAAGAGTGTATAATTTAGCCCAGGCAGAGGCAAAATGTGTGAAAAACTCAAATATAGAAACAACAGTGGAAAAGACACTAAGAGAAGATGGACTTCTTTTTTCTAGAAAAAAAATCTATGATATCTGAGGAGAGCTGTTTTTCTAGAAAGTAGAGCTTGGAAAGAATGAGCAAGACCTGGATGTTTGGATGTGGGCAGGCCTTGCAGGAAGTGTGGGAGAAGGAGTGAAGTCAGTCATGGAAATGATGGGACATGATTTGATGGTCCACAGCCTCTGCAGTGACAGAGGCAAGAGATGTGACGAAGAACAAGGTGCCCTGGATGGTGGCAAAGACACTAAGTCCGGCTTTGTTTTCAACATTATTAATCTCCAGCCTCTTTGCAGGATCTCTGTCAAAGCAAACAAATAAAATGCAATCCTCCCTCCTGGCAACTCTTCCTTTTCAACTTGTTTGTCAATGGGATCCCAAGATGGTGTGACCACGGGCTACTTGAAGCTCATTTCAGATAGGTGAAGGGACATGGGGGGATGGATTGTGGTCCTTGTGTTGTCATTTGCAGTTTGTGTTGCTAAAGGGGAGTCCTGGGATGCTCCTGAGTTTCTCACAAGCTTTGGCCTTCACCCCTGGTCTGCCTTTTCTCGAGTGGCTCCTGGAGAGGAGATGGTGCTTCCTGCTGAAACAGCTGGTCCCTGGGATGAGAGAGGCTTGATAAGCGCTGACAGCTCATATGCTGCTCACTTCACCCGTATCTCGGTGCAGTCCGTGACGCTCACAGAGGCAGCTGGGCCTTGTGAAATGCTGTTTTTGTCCAGCAAACTCTCCCAAATTCTCTTTAGGCAGGCAGAGCTTGGAGAAAGTTGTGCATGGGCAAAAAAATATCTAGTCTGATCGCTTTTTTTTTCTAGCTTAGCATCAGTAGTGGGACCTAAAAAAATAAGCCCMGTATGCCAAATCCCATGAGAAAACTGTTAATTAAATTAAAACTACTAAAACATTCTAGGGCAGTTCTACCAGACCTTTGCATTTCCTAAAATGCACAAATTAACATACTTACCTGTATTGAAAGCTTATCCCTTTCTTGATCTGCCATCATTTCTGTATTGCTACAGAAACACCAAAACCATAATAAATTGTTTAAAAAAAAAAAAAATCCCATAAAATACAGCTTAAATCCCCATCCTTTCTCCATTGTGACCCATGGTCATCTAAGAATGTCCAGAGCTGTGAAATGGTGTCAGAAATTCTGCTATTGTTGTGCATGCACCCTGAGGGTAATGGGGCTCCCACTCAGTAGGGTCCATGTGGTCTCCTATGGGTTACTGCAGTCTCGTGTGGGAAGGGCCGTTTGTGGCTTTTGGGAGGCTGTTCAAGGAGCCACTCATGCTGCAGGGTGACAAGAAAAATACCAGGGACAAGAGATATTTCTGGGAAATGAACTTGTGAAGTGTTGAGATTTAAGAAATGTTCCAGTTTGATAAAACTTCAAGATAGAGGTGGATTTTCTGGGGAAAAGCACAGGAAAAAAAAAGTTCTTGAATCCCGTGGTTGTTACGGGACTCCTTTACAAGGAGAACAACTCACGGTCAAACTTCTACTCTGGGCTAGCCAAAAGAAAACAAGTGTGTTTGGGTGAGGGTGAGGGGGTGTGTGCGTGTGTGTGTGTGTGTTTTCCCCTCCTCTCCCCCCGCTCCTAGATGGGTGCTTTGAATTCCAGTGCTGTTTCAGTGGCCCGTTCTGAGTGAGCTTTCATCCAAAATACGTAAGTTTCCATGAAAACTGGTGACTTTGCTGCCTTAGTATGTTCCAATGAAGAATAGTTCAATTAAGAGATTCTGCACCAAAACTCTAGGTAAGTACCTCAGTGTGACCTGGACTCCTCTCTAGTTTATCCCTTGTGAGAAGGTCCTGCCACCCCTAACAGACCTCTCATACTTATGAAAAGAGAGAATTTATTTATATACATCTTGCTCTTTCTTTCTATCAACTGTGGCCGTCAATGTGAGGTTCCTGTGGTACATCTGAGTGTCCTACAAAATACTCTGCGATGGCATGAGGATTGTGCTGAGCTCTGAGTCTGCCCCCAGGCTCTCCCAGCCCCTGCTCAATGGCTGAGGCAACAAGGACCTTCCTCCTCTTGCCCAGCCACAGTYTTTTMAAAGTATTTTAAAACAAATTTTAAAGCAAGTATAATAGATATGATGAATTGCAGGTAAACAAAATGTTCTTGACAGTTATGACTACTTTCTTGATAGGGATATATCAGCAGCATGGGCTTTGCAATCAGATAACCTTGTGCTGACTCCTGCAAAACCCAGGATTCCCCTCAGCGCACAAGAACCGAGACTCAGGGTCTCGCCCAGTTAAGTTTACGCCCAAGTTAAAGCAGGTTTCCAGGGCCTTTTGATCAAAGTTCACAATACTCTCAGCGTAATTTACCAAAGTCAGTGTTCTGCTCTGCTGTCCTACATAAGGAATTTTCCTGTTCTTTACCTCTCTCTTCTACCTCCTCTCTAAATACAAAATCAAAAATGAAACCAATGGCAACAGCAATAGTAATAAAATGAAAAAGTTTTGCTGACTCCCTGTACTTGCTAAGTCCAAACTCCATCTTCAGTAACCCCCACACAGCCTCTTTATTTTACTGGTATTGCATGGAGGAAGGAGAGGACATGAGGACATGCTATTGCTTATTTTGTTTATTTATTTATTTATTTTCCCTGTAGATGAATGCCATACTTTTACACAAGTGACTTCAGCATCTCTTGCTGGGTTTGTCAGTACCACTTCTCYGTTTGCGTGACTCCTGTGCTGCTTTGTTATGCATGAGGGAGCTGCTGTGCGAACGGTGAATGAGTCAGCCAAAAAAGCGRGCGATGTCCTGTCCTCAGTTAACTGCTGTAAGTTATTTTTCAGCATTCAAAAACATTTTTGTTCCAGGTTACTCTGAATATAAAGCCAGGCCTCCCGTGAGCAATCCTAGTTTTAACTTGGTGATTTACTAGGTAAGTTGCTTATATGTTTTAGCTTTTACTTACTTATTTCCCTTACAGGTCTTTAATAGAAGATACTTTCCATAGCAGCCTTCCATGTGATTTTATTAGTAATCTATAGTTATGTSTTTTGTGAAAGTAACATGTACTTATGCACAAATCATGGTGAGTGTGGTCTTGACACTGCTTTAAAGGTTGTCTCTATTTTCCACYGAACAAATTTTCCTGATTATTTAATAATGGAGAACATTTTTTGACAACAATATGTAAAATATTCCATGTTATAGTCAATAAAGAACTTTTCTAGTTAAARAGGTGAGGAAGGTTTATGTTTGGGTACAAGGGAAAGGGAAATAAYGGATACAAGACACAGCTGCTGATATTTGGATTCTCCTTTGTGAGTGTAATACAATGCAAACTGCCTAGACGTAAATCCCTTGCACTCAACAATCCGCTGGGCAACTKCTTTCCTCGTGTCCATGCTTTAATTTTGCTTGGAAGCCTGTGCACACTGGAAAGCATGTCACTCAACAGCTGGATTACGGTATCAGTGKTTTTTAAAATTCTGGCCATTTATGCCCAGTTTAATGGCAATTCGCATACTGCGCTGGAGAGCCATGTCTCGTTGTTTCTCGATCACTTCTAGCTGTCCCTCTCCAGTGTCTATGTGTGAAAATGGGCCYGGATCCAGCAAAACATTTAAGCATGTGCTTCAGTTTGAGTACCTGATAAAGGAGAGGGCTTGGGAAGTGTGGCCACAAACACTCCTCGGAGTGCCCCCCAGCTATGTCTGAGAGCTCTCTGAGCAAAAGAGCTTCGAGGATGGTGGGGAGAACCATCGTGGCCATAGAGGATGTCGTCTGCAGAAGACGTGGACTTTTCCTTTCATGAAGGAACAAGCAGGAGCAGATGGTGCCTTATCCCCAAGGCAGCATCATTATCTGTGTCCTGGCAGCGCCAAGCTGCTAGCCCAGCTGGACCCTCGAGTGCATGATCTAAATGTACTGTAGATGAGCCACGGCAAAGAGGTACCTCCTAAAAACCATCCTTGCAAAGCTCCACCTCTCATCTTCATTGGGCCTGCAGCTCACAGAGCCCATCGTGACCTCCACCAGCCTCTTCTGCTTGTTCTCTCTGAAGGGTTTTGTCCTCCCCCTCTTCTGCATGGCTGAACTAAGAATTTCCTGTGTGGCATTTTACCAGGTGCTTCAGCACAATCCAGGCGGAAGAAATACAATGAGTTTCCTTTGCTCATGCATTGTTATTATTAAATAATATTTTAATGCTGTACTTTGGTGCGTGATTTTACTTTTTAAAAATGTCTGTTTTATTAAGATTATTTGTTTCTCCCAGTGTTGTTCATAAAATCCATTCAACAAAATTGTTAAATGATTTTTATCTCATTTTAACCACTGGCAGTGTTCCCACTTGAAAAAAAAATGCTTAGGCTCAAAAGAAATCTATTAAAATAGACGTAATATTTAAATGAGGGCCCATGCACTGTGACTGAACTGCTGATTCAAGAGAAGTGGACCATATTGGCTCCTTTGTGAAAGGTAAGCTGTTTTGGTTTTGCTTTTCCATTAGGAAGATGATTGCTTTTGTGGAAGACATCTGATAAATATCTCCTGCCCTGTTCTTCCTTGTTAACAGATGATCAGTGATTTTTCTGTCTGTTTTTTTGCAGTTTTAATTGGTATTTTAACTAGTTAGACATAGATGTATTTTAAAAGAAAGAGAAAACTTTCTACATGGACACTTTCTATGCTTTTCTTAGTTCTTTAATATAGAAAAACTAGACAAATCATATGAAACTCAGAAAGGATAGTATATTAAAACTGCAACTTTCTTTTGAAGAAAAAGTTGACAATTGTTACACAGATTTTTCCTTCCAAGCCATTTAAATTTGAAACACGTTTCATTACATTTACTATATTACAGAGATTCAATAAAGTATGATTTTTAATATCCATCAAGATATAAGGCTTTTAATATTAAAAAATATCTCCTTTAATCTTACTGAAGAAAAGTACTGGAATAAACTTTGCCAGATACACAGATACCCTCAAACAGCATCTCTGAAACACCACTGTTATTAACCGCTTTGAGCTATAACAAAATGAGCCCAAATTCTACCCATTTTCAGAACTGTACTGCCAAGGGCCTAAGTATAGTGAAGTTCTATTCCACCATGTCCTAAGCAATGTATTTTTTCTACAATCTCTGAATATTACAAAACTGGGGGATTTTTTTATAAGGAGAAGCACGCGAATATTCTTTTTCTTGTCTCCTCAGTCTTTTGAGGTATTCTGTGACCTGATGCTGCCTTAAACATCATAAGTGATTTCAGTTCCCTGGGCTGCAAGAGGCATGTGTAAGGATTACCCTGTACACTTTGCATTTATCTGTCCAGCACACTGCAATATCATGTAGAGCTTTCCAAGCAGCTGTGTAGGTAGACCCTGGTATCTGTAAAATAATGAAGTCTCACCTAATTTATTTTGGGAAATACATGAGATGACACACATATTAACAAGGATAGCATAACTTTATTGCAACCAAATTCCAACACTTCTCTTTGTTGTGATTTTTCCTTCTCTATGCTAATCTGAGTATCTTCACTCAATGATTTGTACATACACATGATAAATAATGAAGTTAGGACACACCGTTTTCCTAGCACACAGGTGACGTGTGGGGCACGTGCAGGACAATAAGGACACAGGGAGTTCTTACGACAGCAACAATTACAAGGATGTAACAACCAATGCTGCTCGCTGTGCTTATTACATCACTATGGCCTCTTTATGTCATTGGCTGACGTCAGGCCAATGCTGCTGGCTGTGGTTTTGATGTCACTATTGCCTCTGTGCCTCATTGGCTGCCATCAGGCCACTGATGCTTGCTCTGCTTAGGACGTCACTATTGTATCTTTATTTCATTCGCCAGTGTTAGGACAATGCTCCTATCTGTGCTTGTGATGTCACTATTACCTCGTTATGCCATTGGCCAGGTCAGGACAGCGCTGCTGTCTGTGTTTGTGACCTCACTACTACCTCTGTGACTCATTTGCCAGGGTCAGGGCAATGCTGCTGGCTGAGATTTGAGGTCACTTTTGCCTCTGTGACTTAGTGACCGGTTTCAGTTTTGCAGTTGGTTTTGATGATCTTGAATGTCTTTTCCAACTACAATGATTCTGTGATTCTGTCTCTTTAGTGGCACCTTTTAAAAATGATTCTCTCCTGCTTTGTTCTCATATATCAATATTGTAGCAGGCTGGGTGAGTTTTCCCCTTTTCCAGGTTAGGCCTGACCAAAACAAAGCAAAACATGTTATTCCCTGGAGTCCTTTTGAATGTCCTGAGCTCTAGGGAAAGGCTGCTTTTCCTTTGGAAAGCCAGGCAGTCATGTAGCATCGACTGAAAAAAAACCCAATCCACTCACCCATCTACTCAAAAAAGAAAAGAGAAAAAAAAGCACTATAGAACAACAACAACAACAAAAGAAACCCAAATAGTTTTGACTGGGTTCCAAAGCCGTAATCCCTCCCGAATTTGCGGTGACGCTTTGGGAAACTGCCACAAGATGTGCCTTCAGCTTTCACGTCTTGTGCCACATCTGCTTCCCCACCAAGAGAGTCAGCCCCGAACGTCCCTCTCAAGCTGTCCTGTAACAGCAGCCTCCTGAGGGTGAGGGTGAGTGGAGAGGGGCCCCACGTGTTGTCTGGTTGAGCTCCCTCGACTGCCTGGGTGCAGCCTTGTCCCTGGCTGTAGACTTGGGACCCATTTCTGGAGAAACACCTGGGCTCCACCCATAAAGCTGACACCTGAATCCTGTTTTCAAACACACGGCTTTAGAGAAAGGTGGGTGGAGAGGGCAAGAAAAGCATGCTCACAAAGTTGTGCAAGCTCATTCTGTGCACAGCGTGATAGTTGCAATATCAATGATGTTCCTGAGCTTCCAAGAAACAGCTGACCACAAGGGTGAAACTTGTGTGGGAGGAAGAGGGAACATGCTTGGCAGCTGACCTCAGACGGAGGAATCACTGCCCCAGGAGGACAGGTTAGTACCAAACTGGTCTTATTTGGAGCCTGGTGTAAAATTTACCAGGTTCAGTTTTCTCAGTGGTGATAATTCTCATAAGGAAGAAGGAGGAGGAAATTGGTAACATTTCTCTGAGCAAATTTCAACGTATATTCTGTCACAGCAATGACAGAGATATAAGTATTTGTTCCTATTGATTGGTGAGATTCATGTTTGTGATCTGTATTTTCCCTTGTTTAAGTTAACTTGGGTATGTTGTATAGATACCTGTACTCTAAGGATATTGCCCCTATAAGAGCTACAATACTTGTAGGGAAGGGAAAAAGTATTTCCTTCTCTCTGACATATTGCAGGATAATATAAAAAAAGAATAGTAATAAATAATTATGCTCTGATCATATGACTACTTGGACTACCCTGGAGAAAACAATAGGTCAAACAGGGTCTTATGTTTGTTTTAAAATGTTTGTGGATATAAAGACTTGGGCCTTTACACACTGCTGATATAGAAAGAACAGTCATCAGTCATTTTTAGCTGCTGCTCTCATAAGTAGGAACCAATAAAACACTTCAGGTCGAACACATACATGTTATGTTTAGAACAACCACCCACTATGTACCATATGCTGTCGCACTCTCTTAACAGAATGAAAAAAGCCTGAGTTTCCCCACTTGTTTTTAAGGTGTTTCTCTTTAATTATGCTTAATTTGTATTTAAATTTGCAAATGACAGATACTACTTTTTTTCTAGTGTAAATTGAAATGTTGGTATCAGTGTTTTGTGTTCATGGTACTGTAATGCTGCTATCATTATAACACTCAATTAATGAAGAACGTTTACTGAATGGACAAAGCCATACAACTAAATCTGAACTCTGGTGAAAACGGACTCATTAAGCTACCTGAACAAGCTGAAGAGTGCCTGAGTATTTAGGGCCCAGTCCAGCAAAGCCCCTCGTAAGCCTACCAAGAGTCTTGAAAAAAAATGGGGCTGCCCTGTGAGACTATAAGTGTTTTGCAAAGCACACTGGAAGAGTTTTGCAACACTGGGCCACAATGCCCAGGACTTTATGAAATGATTAATAAAATAATAAGATATTATATAGTCATAGTGTTCTACAAATTATGTTGTAATATTTTCTATAAAGCTAGGATAATGTCAAGTCTCAGTAGCAAGAGCAGCACACGGGCCATACGTCATGCTATGCAGTACTACACGGTGGGATTTGGAAGGGCTGAATTGTCCTTACCTGCAAAGCTCCTGCCCCAGGTACCACAGACTGTTCCCAGGAGGTAGGAAATAGTGGGGTCCATCTACCAGCAAGTCAGGTTGGTAGATGCTTGGGAGTGCTGGGGCGCTCAATGACAGCTGTTCATGTGGGAGGGCCAAGTCGGTGTGAGTTGAACGTGGATGTGGCTCAAGGGTGATGTGGTGAGCAGAGGGCAAGGGGGGTGAGCTGGCATCTCCATAGCATTATCTTGCAACACCTCCCTCAGCGAAACATTGACCTAATTGAGGGTAATGTTGAGATTAAAATTGACCCACAGCCTTGGCAATTGTGGGAATGTGAGATTCTTGGGAAGATGCACAGTGAAATGGGCCACCACCTATACTGTTCTACACTAAAATGATTTTGCAAACCTTCTTTCTGGAGTCAAACAGCACATTTAACTATATGCCTTTGCACTGAATTGTGTGAATGTGCAGAGTACTTTGGTGAGGAGATACTCTGTAGACCTCTGCATTCCTAATCCATCTCTTCAAAACTGGCTGGGTAAATCTGAGATACCCAACCACTCCATAGGGGTGACCGCCTGGTTACCAGCACAGCTTTGCCATTTTATTCTCAGCAACACTGTCCTTTCCTACTAACCTTATGGTCCTGCACTTTTCTTTCTGAATATTTTCTTGTCTTGTGCACATCCATCAGCTGAACAGCACAGATTTAGCGTGTATGCTTAGGAAATGGGTAAAACCATGTACTAGAATATGCCTGCTTGCTTTGTGCTGGAATAGGAACACAGTTAAGGAGACGGAGAGAAGAGTCATAGCATGCACTTGTGAGCAGTTACTGTTTGGAACAGAACCAGTCTCATAGGAAATGCTATTCATTGCTAAGCTTTTATAGAGGGTACTATAATTATGGAATAATTAGATAGCAAGACAGAGTCTTTATAGACTCTGAGAAGCAACTAGTATATACTACAAGCAACAGCAATAGAAACACAACGCAAGGCTGTGGCATGAGTCCCTGGTGTGGCGAGTTACTGTGGAGAGACCCTTGAGGCTGCAGAGTGCAGGTCTGCGTCAGAGCGGCCAGGCTGGTCTGCCAGAGCTGCACAGATCTGAGCAGAGGAGCTTCCAGTGTGCTCTCCAGCTCTGAGCAGGGTCTGCCTGGGAGCAGGATCCCATTCTCGTGTCTGTGTCATGTCCCCATTGAGACAAGAGTGCTGGAGGTACCATACACTCTTCGAATCAACTGAAGTTACTAAGAGAATAATTTGAAGAGCAGTAGCTGAGCAGTAAATAAGATGGTAGGGAACTGAGTTCATGCCTAATTGTAAAATGTGATTTTTGTGAGATGGCAGTTTGTGGGAGACCCTTTCAATTGCGTGTCTCTCTTACTGTATCAGTTTATCTCAGAGTTCATATTGGTGTAATGCTTTCTGTGGAAGTGGGTAGATGGTGTCATACCAGTGAGCTGCCTTTTTTCTGCCTTTTTTTTATTTGTTTTTGTTTTGTTCTGGGAGTAACATCCCTGTTGTATTGGCAAAGGAAATGATTTACCTGTATGGCACATTTACTACACTGATCASAGTACATCTTTCATCATGAAGGAATTTTCCCTCATCCTTTCTCCGTCTGTTCACCACCCTCTTCTTGCCCAGATCCCTCCTGAAACGCTACTCTTCCCTCMTTGCCTACAAGAAAGGAGCTTGCTTGCTGAGCAAACCAACCTGCCATGCAACCATCATGCTGGTCACACATGATAATTAATTGTGATCACATTTTGGTGATCTTTATCTTCCCTTGCCTCATCATCTTGTTTATCAGTGCCACCAGTTGCCTCATGTMAAACCAAACAATAAACACAGTGAGGCAAGGTTCAAGTCGCTTCTTTAATTCTTTAGTGAMGCCTACTCCTCGGCTCCCTAAACAATTACACTTAGCGTACTTTACAAGRGAAAAGAATTATAACTTTAAAAAAATGATAAAAGAAGGAACAGATGGATTAAATGACTTGAATGGCCCTAGAAATAAAACCAGCTTCCTTTTCCTAGTTAAGAGCTACTGGAACACATCGTTCCTGTAATAACAACTGCTCTGATACCAACAGAGCCTCGGGAGACACATTTTTTTCTGAAATGACCTAATTATGTATTTCTGACTTGTAATTTGCTCATTAATATAAAATTTAATAAAAATCTTTAGCAACACGTTTCAAGAGTAGCTATGGCAAACTCACGCTACCAACTCCGTTGGCATCTATCATAAAAGAGAGTTGGAGCTGCTGAATACTCAAGTGGAAGAAGTAAGTATTGTGTATAGGTTCTAAAAAGCATTAAAGAGAAACTTATYATCTAGTGTTATCATTATGCGTTACACAGGACTGCTGTGAGTCCACTGTGCCAGTGCTCATCTTAGGCCGTTTCTGTGAGAAGGGGCAAGCAGAAGGCGAGCTTGAGAGTGGGACATGAGCCTTGCCTGTGGATATTTTGAAAYCAGAGCAGACAGTCATCAGATTGTATGGTTCGTGCTCATGATCTGCTCTGTGCTTAAGCATTACCATTTTCCTTTACAAAAGCAGAAGAGTCTTGCATTGGGCTGGAATGGMAGCTTGGAGAGTCGAGCACCTGGCAAAGAAACATCACGAGCCATATATATGCTTGCATACGTACTGCATACAATGGGAAAGCATGCCCGTATCAGGAAGGTGAGGAAAGGGGGGAAAATCTATGTTGATAAATGAAATTAAGAAAGGATAAAGGGACAGAGATTTATGAAGTATGGCCTTTGCAGTTCCAGGCACAACGCACATTTGTTAAAAAAAGTGTATTCTCCGAGGAGATAGAAAATGCAAAGCACCATATAAATGCTAGGGGATATTTGTCCTGATGATTTATACATATATAACACTGCTTTCCAATTAAATTTGCAGCCATTTAGCTATACCTGTATTTTTAATYTGTTAATTTTGCAGGAGGAGGGCGCTCACTGCCATTAAGGAGAAATGAGGCAGCCAAGCAAACTCATGGGTGGTAGTACAGTCAGTCAAATCTAGAAAGTTGGTGTTCACAAAAACTTCTCTTTCCCTGCCCCTTCACGTTACACTTTATTTTTCGAGGACTTACAGGCCGAGTAGGAATATTGAGAAAAGAAAAAAGAGGCTGGYGTTGTTGCAAGAATAGCTTTGGAGCTCATCAGACAATCTATGCATATTTTCACAAATATTTTTAGTGGGGGGAGAAAAGTGCATAATTTAGACCTGCAAAGAGGCATGTTTAACTTGCACTCTACTCTGGCCACTTACATGGAACTTTACTCTCCTCCGCTCTCTAAACACAGATAATTTCCATAGTAACCACTGTATTTCAAGACTCTTACACATATACTCACACCTTTCTTAAAGAAACACAGAGCACAATAATGTGGGACCGAAACGGTAAATCACTGGACTGTTTTTTATTTGTTGTTAGTTAACTGTCAGGATTTAGTGAAGAGCTGGAGACTTTCAACCCATATCAATTTCAGGCCAAAAAAAGAAGATGTTTAGACAGACACTTTGACATCTTTACTGAAAAACGGGATGTTGTTTGGAACTCTGTGTAAGGAATGAGTGATGATCTCTCCAGCAGCAGGGTGAGAAGATTCCTCAGCTAGGGAAGGAGATTAAGGGCCTAATACTGAAAACCAATGAGCCACCTTGAGGATTAGACACTAATTTATCAGAACAAGAAGCTGTGACATTCAAGGAACTCCCTGGTAACTACAGTGAACTTTCAACACTGTGGAATACAGCAGGTAAATGTGCCAAACTGATATCTGTGGCGCTCCTGTGACCTGTTATTTTCCAATTTTTATTCCATTTTTAATTCCAATAGCTTTTCCATTGCCCTACTGAAATAAAGACYCTTGTGTGCTAGATGTGTGCAAACACAGACTGGGGAAAAGCCTGGGCCTCCGGTGCTGGTGACATGTTCTGCTTGGAGGAATGTCCCTGCCCGTCAGTGTGTGGGGCACACGGAGGGCAGGTGGAGCAGAGGTGCCAAGGTCACAAGTCCAGGTGGTGGAATCCCAGCCCTGTCTGCGCCCCAGAGCCTGCGCTGCCTCTCCCTGCTCATTACTCCGTTGCCCTGTGAACGTCTGCCACGAGTTATCTCTGATAGGTGAATCAGGAAGTAAAAAGGATAAATGGTTTGTTTGCAAATGAAACGTGCTTTATGTTTTTGCAGAACCACCGGAGCAGAATGGTTGAGGTTGGAAGGGACCTCTGGAGATCATCTAGTCCAGCCCCCCTGCTCCAGCAGGTCACCTAGAGCACGTTGCACGGGATTGTGTCCAGACGGCTTTCCTTCATGTTAATGATCTTAATCTCAATGTTTGCAGTCTGGGCTTCTATCTCAGTTTATTCTTACACAYTTGATGAAGCATTGCGAGATACTGTTTTGAAGAAGCGAGCTTTCAAGGAGAGAAGGTCTGAAATATTTGAAAGTAACAATATCTAAACAAGCTTGCATGGCTAAAGTACAATTAAGCCCTGAATTCTGAAGTATCCCTATAAATCAAAATAGCACTTCTCCCTCCTCCCCGCTTCTTTTTTTTTTTAAAGAAAACCCTCTGTCTGAGAGTAGGGATATTAATTTATTTCAATGACATGTTGATTGTGGCTTGTTCTTGGGAGATTCTTTCCTTCTGCCTCTGAGGTGCAGCTCATCCCCCTTCTGCCTTTGGGATTTGCAATAAATTTAAGAGAGTCCATTCTTATTCCTGTCCTGGGGAATGGAACTTCTGGGGTTCACAGTGATTTCATTTTACTAAACAAAAATGTTTTGTTTCCACAGAAAGAAATATTTGTATGGATTAATAAAAAGTTTTTCCTATTTTCCTTGGAGTGTTTGATCRTATGGGAATCAAACTGACACAAAAACATTCCCCGAGAGCTCTGTTTAATTTAAACATGCATTCTGGGCTCCAAGAGCTTAAACTAGTCATTGAATTAAGAACCTTTGCTTGCAAACATTTYATGTTATCTGCTCATTCACTGGTGATACGGCGGTAAAAGAGTATTGGCTTAACATGTTTTGAACATGTAAAAATCTTGCTCCCTATTCTCTAGAGATTGACATTGAACTTTCCAAATGAATCTTCTTCATAGTTTTTCATAAAGGAGTAAACATTGACGACTGATTCTTAAAAAAGAACTAAACYCTCTGCTCAGGATCCAATGACCCAAGCTTATTTTAAGATCTAGAGTTTGTTGACTTATGATGATCTTAATTGKTTTTTTTTTTAATGGATGCCACACGAGTTTTCCATGATTGCCATTAATCAAACAATATTAGTGTATGTTGGGATTGATCTTGTAAGAAGCTACAGTCTGGATGTAAGATTCCTTAAAGTWAAAAAAAAAAAAAGGAAGTTTATTGATGGGATACAGTAACAGGGCATGGATTCTGTTTCTTGTAAGGGAAACAAAAGCAGAAGGTAGTCAATTTATTATTGTCTGGTGGTTATTCTGCTGTGATACAATTGTGTGGCTATGGAAAAGAGCAGTGCTAAGACAGGGAGATCTCTGTCTTCTCTTCATCCTCTACTGCCAAGGAGGAAGAGGAGGCCATGCTGGCATTGCAGGTGCCTATTGTGCCTTGACTGGAGCTTCTATAGGGGATTTGAGCTAACCAGGTCTTTCCAGTACCTGATTGATCTATGTGGTGTCTGCAGWGGTGAGACTGAATCTCTTTAGGCCAGATCTGAATTTCGTTTTCAAGAGTAAAAGATAATGCTGCATTTTGCTTATTAGAAAATCCAGAGTCCATCAAAACTATAGCGATTAGCCTAGCTGGAGGCTGTGGGTGATAACTAGTGGCCAAAGAGCACTGCATGTCCCTGCCTGCCAAGTACCTCTCACGGCAGCCTGCTATTCACTTCCTTAGAAATCCACAGAAAAAAAACAGCAAAGGACCATTTGTATGTTTTTCCATGAGCAGTACAGCCAGTGGAGAGTTTCTGAGGGGTTTATATTATATTTATCTTATTCCTCTACCGCCAAAGTTCCCTTGCTCCTTCCCTTCAAACTGCTTYCCAGGTTCATCATCGTGGTGCTGCCTGCTCCCTGCAACTGGTACCAAGCCCTGCAGCTCCCCACGCACTAACTGCCTTCTACAAGGGATGCCCTCTTCTCTACCACACATCCCCTGAGACCTGAAGGAACATAACTTGTCTTTGAAGCTCTTTCAGATTGGGCAGAAGTTGACCATTGATTTGAGGAGTTACCATGTGAGCCTGTCTCCGCAATTACATAAGGTGCATTTTCTTAGAAAACTGGAGTAAATATTTTGCGGTTTGTTACTGCTGAGATAAAGCAATAGTTCATCCAGCAGGAGAGACCAGTTGATAGACCCACACGTGTCTACCATCCCAAAGGAACAAGCCTGGGCATGGTTGCGCGTTTATGCAGAATATCTGTGCTTATGCTAAAGGCAGTATCTGATTGCCTGTTGGGATTTTTTCCACCCCARAAGGGCTTCATCAAGAGTTCTCCTGCATTTCTAGAAAGAAGGCTTTATCTTTTGGTTTTATAATTCAGCTTGGATTATTAAGAAGGAAATAAAGGATATAAGAGATTCAGTCTTAGACACTTATCTAAAGAGGAAGAACAATTCTGAGGTTAGAGCTTGGGAAGTATGTGATCATAAAGAAATTTTCTAGTGTTTCCTCTSACTCTTTTTGAAAATCATGAAATATTGAAAGAATAAATTAATCTGATGATTTTTAATGTCACATCTTAGAYATCATGTTAAAGAAAGAGGCACAAGCTATAAAATGCAGCTTTAAATGCCTTYTTTCTATTTATAAAACTCTGTGATGGCATATATATACTCATATACACATATACAAGGATAAATTTCAACTGCTGTATGGTTCAATGCCAGATTAGGTCGAAGGACTGGAAAATAATGCAGAAACTTACAGCATCTGAGAAACTGATATCATATCATGATACAAAATTCATAAGAATTGAATAGCCTTATACCAAACAAGGTAGGGCAGTCTCATTTGAAATTCTGTTACTTACTTCTGTGAGATCTTGCAAAGATCTACACTGATTATTTGGAAACATTTTACATTTATCGACACGGTCTCTGTGTCTCTTTTGAATGTGTTAGTGCTTTTCATGTAGTTTTAGTACTGATCATTCTCTTAAGAGTCCCAACCAGTCTGTGAACAGGGAGAGACAAAGAAAGGCAGTAGTAAAGCAGAGGTGACAGAGCAAATGGACAGACACTGTGGTTTGCCAGTGGCTGACAAATATGCCCGGCTAGTTTAGGACAACTTTGTTTACATAATGTTTTACTTTAGGAAGGAGTATGCTATAAATACACTGCAAGTTTTGTAGGGTCATAAAGTTGTCTATACTATTGAATGACTGTCTCTAAACAGCAGGTAAGGAAAGTATAAAGCTGATTAAACAATCAGTTGCTAAACGGCGAGCGCTTTAAAACTAGGATCCTGGGGCTGAACGGAATCGTTTGAAGCAGCCTCTTTCTCTGCTGGTCTCCTTGTGTATGGGTTTTCATCTTAAAAACTATTAGATTGTTTTGCACAATGGCTGCAAGCCCTCACAACTGCRATGGTTAGAGACCTTTCGTCAGATTAATTTAATTCATGGTTGTTTTRTATCCATTTGTTTTTGACCAAATTCACATCATAGGTCAGATATTGTGTGTTAGTCTCTGTTGCTGRCCTGGAGTCCACCTTACCTATCTTCAGGCGTCTGAGGCATTCAGTCTTGACTATAGTCAAATGRGAGAAAGAGTAAAGAGAAGTCTCCAGAAGTCATTCTTCCAACTTGCATTACATACTCCTTTAGGATGAGGTTAACATCCTTCTGGAATTCTCACCACCACATGTAAAGGAGGCTTCGTATGACTTCCACGTATTAAAACATTTAACTTTTGGATGCCTAATCTAAGGTATATGAATTATTTCCCAAGAAAATATACAATATTCCAAAAAGTGTCTCACCAGGATTTTAAAAATAGCATTGACACTTTCCTAACTCTACTAGAAATCTTCCTTGATATATTTTAAGTTTGCACTGCCTTTGCCTTAGTAACATGACATTAGCAAAGCATCTTATGAATAGTTATCACATTCAGGGTGTTTTCCTCACCTTTTGAACTGCTGAGCTCCCATTTTATTGCATAAATCTACTTTTTAAATACTTAAGTACAAAGTATAGCATTTGATACTATTAAATGTTATCCTGTTTCAATTGCTCCATTCCTTAAGGTCATCTAGCTCTTCCTGTTTATTCAGATTATCCTCCCTGGGAAGAATGCTTTCCAAATTTCTGTTATCAGAAAATTTCATTAGCATGCCAACATTTCTGTGGCAAGATACTTCCCCATACATTGGTTGCCTTTATTTGGTTCCTTATGCACCTTACAGTTCTTGTATTAATTCCCATTTATTCCAGAATATTCCATTTATTCCAAGGAAAGATTACATCTCCTGCATATATATATATATATATATTATTTAATCTCTCAGAACAAGAACTGCTTTGAATCTGGTGTGAAACTTTGGTAAAATTTTCATCCCAAGTTTTGTTTATCACCATKTTTTTAAATAACTTCCTTCAGAAATTATTTGCAAGCCATGCATGCTGGTGAGTTCAAAACATTAGTCTCCAAATGTCTAGATCATTTGTTCTCCCTYCAGATGAAGGATTATTTTTTTATATTCTGTTGGGCTGTTTCATTTGACAGATTTACCAAAATCCCATGTTATGTGTGCAATTTTCACAGCAAAGAGAAAATGTTAGTGGAAAATATATTGTCTTATTCTCCTTCCACCTCCTCCTACAAGTSTTTTTCAGCTCCTGAAATGGTGTCCTTTGCAGAGAGGATGGTTTTCATGCCCTCAGGCACCTCCCAGTTAGATATTTCTGCTTCTGTACCATGATCTGCACAGTCAGTTGTACTGAAAAGAAGTCCTGCAGTCTGAATCTGAAACCTGAAGTCCTTCTGACTTCAGCTTCCCAACACATCCAGATCTGCCCCATGCACCCAGACCCTGCATCTCACCTGMTGAAGGCCTGGGGTTACCCTTGGCTCCTGGGTCCCCACCTCTTAGGGAGAAGGTGGCCCCTACTGTGCTCTGATGAGCACAGCTGCACAGAAACACCAAGACCGAAATCACCCAAAGGCTTTTGATGGGAGTTCCAGGCCAGGGTCTGCTGTGGTGAATCCCTTCCCATCCTTTAGAAAGGAAGGTGATTAGATAGTGAGTAGGAAGTCTGGATGGCTCTGCAGAGCAAGGAGCAGGTAAGAAGGTGAGGTACCTGTTTAAAGGGCCACATGTTAGTAGGGTGAGGGACAAGACTGAAGTCCTAACCCTTTAAGTTGCCTGGATGAGAGAATACACGATAGTGATTTTGTCTCCTTCATCCCTTGGCTCCYGAGAAGAAGCTCAAAGAGGCCTGTAAAAGCTGGGGAAAAGAGTAAAACTTTTATTTGGAACTTTAAAAAAGGATTTCAATTTTTTTGAGTCTCTGATTCTAGTTCACTGCTCTGTTTTTTTCTTTTTTTTTTTAATGCAGTTTCTTTTTGAGCTGCCTCACAGCACGATTTTGCAGGAGATAGATAGAACATATCAAGATCAGAATCAGAAAGTCACACGTGGGCTCATATGTAGCCAGGAGCCATATCCAACTTCAGACCACGACAGCAGGGCYAGAGTGCCACCAACTCTGTTTTTTCCTTAGCCTTTTGATTTTTGCAGGATGCAGCAAAATTAACCTCTCTTGCTGGTTTTGGCTCTTTAACCCTGATTGGAATAATTGCCTAACCTGAAATTYGCTGTGGCCTTTCAGTTAGAAAACAAAACTAGTTTTACCTTGTCCTATGAGTTCTGCCCCTCTGTACCTCTTTATGTCTTATTTCCCCATCTGAAATAAGGTGTAMAGTTACTGAATTCTTTGTAAGGCAAAACTGAGATAAAAATGTTGCCTACTTTTAGGAAATTGTGCATCCAGAAGTGTTTGTGACTTCACTATGGAACCAGTCTCTGATTACCAGTCAGRTTTGGTGCTATGATAGTGCAAAAAYRGTGTTACAGCACTGAAGAGCAAAGCCTCAGAGGGGAGGTTGATCAATCTCAACCAAAAAGACCCCTGCTTTTGCCATATCATTCTTTGTTTTTACTGTGAACTAGCTCTGTTGCATATTGGACCCCTTCCTAAGATGATTCAATTCTTTAATCTGGCAAAAAAAGCAAGAAAAGAAACCAGCAAGAAAAGAAAATAGGACTGATTATTTCTGTACTGGTTAARAACCTCTATCTTTTATCTGTGGTCTCATTTCCATTCCTTTAGGCCTTCAAAGTCTTCTRTAGGAAAAACCMAACCAAACCAAACCAATCCAAACCAAAAAAGAAAGCTAAAACAAGTGAGATAAATGTCAGATGATAAATATGTTTATTAGACCTTTAGCAATGAACAAGCAAGAAAACAAGTGAGATAAATGTCAGATGCTAGATAGGTTTTATTAGACTTTCAGTAATGAACAAGCAAGAAAAATATTTCAGGGCAACTAAATAAAGGAAAACTCTCTCAGATCCTCCTTGCACAGGAGCTGGTTGCAGTGCTGTGAACAGACTTTATGGAAGGATGGAAAAAATGAAGAATTTTAATCATGAAAGATATTTCTTTTTTTATACAAATATCTTCAATAAAGGCAAAATGAATGCAGAAAAATATAGGCCAGGTACTCTCCTGCCTTCATAAAAGATTTTGTTTCTTAACTACTGTACTTTTTCAATATAAAAGGCTTTCTCCAGGGTGTAWTTTCTGTAAAGTAATGAACATGTATTGAAATTTGTGCTTCATCTTTTGACCAATGTCCCATTATGGTTACCATATCTAAATATAGCTCTTGCCTACAGCCAAGGAACATAGTAATTTTACAGGTTTTTATATATTTTCATTCTACTTTTCCAATTTGTTTCACCCTTTTCAGGTTTCTAACACCCACATTGTCAGTCATGTAGAGTGCACATATTTTTTCGGTGAAAATAAGCAGAGAGGTAAAATCCAGGGAAGTGACAGTTCGTGTTCATCAAACTGCACAACTGTCAAATCTTTGCCCTTTTGCAGGCTACTTAATTAATATGTGTAGTTTTAGTAGTTTATGTATGGAATTATTGTTCTTCTAATCCAGCACACGGTATATATATCTACTAGACGTGGTTAGATTTATATAGATAGATAGATAGATAGGCTCACATATAGTGAAAGCTTGGAAATCTTAACAGTAAAGCTAATCTTCTGAAAACTCAGCTGATAAGACTTCAAAAAGTTGGAAAGATTTTCAATCTGGTTAAAAAAAATTCCAGAAATTTAGTAAATGAAGTGTACGAGGCAACTTGTTTAAAGTGAGATCTGTCTGCCTCTGTTATCATTACTGTTTCCTGAGAGACAGTTTATGGAAGGTGGTTTTATGATACATTCCTGAAACACCTCCAGATTTCAAATATGCAATATAAACCACCTTATGAAAACTGCATAACTTGCCCTTGATTTATAAATAGAACCACACCTACTCTAGCTGTACAAAATTTCTAAGTTCTAATGTAGTCAGTTAGTAATAAAAACAAAGCTTAACACAGAAAGATTTGCTAAAGAACCAGAACATCAAGGGACAGGAAACCACCTTCTAGATTAAAGCTTGTTGCCTATTTCTAAGGTAATGGTTGGAATAACTCAGCGAATTAGCAAGAATGCTTGGAAAAGGCCCAAGAAAATATTTCTTATTGAGGCATATTGTGGAGAGTTCCCTTGAATGATTGTGCTTGAAAGGAAGAGATGTTTGCAATGTTTAACAATAAAAATATCAATGGTTTATTAGCATTAAATTGAATAGTTACAATAGAGAATGGTTCCCTTTGATTCAGGTAATCACAATCATTTTTATGTAAACAGTATGAATTATAAGACCTGGGAACTATCTCCCACAGCCCAGGAGATTTTCAATTAGTGTTCTGCAAATAGTTATGTACAAGAGTTGCAGAAAATACCGCAGATGGCTTTCCAGTGTACTCTTTAGCATGAGATATCTGTTCACCTCATCAAAATGGAMGTGTACTCGCTCATGGATTGTGGAGGACAAGAGACTGATTTCTCCAAGATGTGCTTGTTGCGTTTTTTTAGATGTAATTTTCTTCTAGTTTCTCCCACTTGAACTCTCCTGCCTCCATTTTTGAACTCTTGATATTTTCCATTTCATGTGTGTCACACTAATTTTTCTTGTGGAACTACCATTGTATCTGCATAACAATGCATTGAAGCAGTCCAAGTTCTCAAGATGGCCATCAAGGTAGAGGTAATTAGTCTGAAACAGCCTCAAGAGCTGCAGATTCAGCATACAGGTCTTCTTTCTTCTTCAATCTCTAGACAATCCAAGTATTTAATGCAGACATATGCTTAACACATATAAAAGCTAGCACTCTTATTAAAATATAAAAACATTCCCTTATTTTTCATCAGTATTTTCCTAGAAATCTCACTTGAATCAACACGTACAGCTCGGTCATTCTAATGGAATAGTCAAAAGGGTATGTTTTCACCTCTCATTGGTTATCTGAACATCTGTAGGTTCATAAATACTGTTGAACATCTGGCCCTACCACACACTGTGCCAGTCAACATGTCTGCTTTCCTTTCACAAGCCTTCACCTCCTTTAAAACAGTGGAATTCCTACTATTTTCTTTTTCAAATCTCTTGAATGCAAGGACTTTATTTTTCTTGTATAAATACAAGAGAAAATAGAAATAAGTGAAAATAGAAACAAATTCCTAGTGCCTGCCATTAAACAATGAGTCCTTGGTGTGTCCTACTGGAAATGCCTGCACTGCACTCAGGTACTACAAAATTAGGTTAAAATATTAAGGTCCTCTGTAAATGTTTGATTAACATTGTATTGCTTTACTCTTTGTCTTTGCAGTGTTCTTGAGCACTTGTTGAAAAAGACCCCAAAATTGTCCGTAACGAAATGTAATAAAAATGAAGAAAGTTCACAGCACATTCCCACCACTCCTGGTGGGGATGAATTTCACTCCTGTAGTAAAAGTCAGATGTCTGAGCTAAGCCTAAGTAAGTCAGCTGCGTCACATTTAGGCCGTGGTGCCCTAAGATACAGTGCATATTTTAATACARTGGTGCCAAGAAGGTAATGCCTCCACCCTCCTTGCTATCACTCCTGGTTGCTCTCTTGCTAGGTACTTTATGTGAGCTCATCAGACCCCTGTGTGTTGGCCAGCCTGGAGTAAAAGACCCCTTTTAAAGTGCCAATGAGATGTTGGACAGGCACAACTGTGCATTTACTGCACAATGGGTTCCTCTCTGGAAGGATTTCTCTCCCTACCATGACTGCAGAGAGTGTTTCGATGCCGTGGACAGTCTAATCTTTTAAGCATTCAGGTTTGATCAGACTTCCTGGAATTTTATATTTATTCTCAGATATTTCTAATTGAAAAAAAAAAAAATCTTAGGTCTATGAAGACACACATGCTGCTTCTCCTTCAAAGAATCAGATCTATAAATTTGACAAGCGATGTGAGAACTAAACTAGTTCTGTTGTCTGGAATATCCTCAGCCCTAGGACAAGTACAGTTCAGACAAAACTCCCTTCAGCTGCTTGGTTTAGGTGGCCCCATTGTCTCCAGTGTGTATGTCTATCTTTTCATGCTGTGTGGGAGCTGGTGCTTGACTTTGTAATTCTGTTAATGATGTATAGCTATCTTACCAGTACAACCTCTGCAGTGATAAAAGGAATAAAATTTAGAATAAACCTCCTATTAGTGGTAATGRAAGAAGAGATATCTTGGAATACAAGTATGGGGAAGATAAACAAAGTGAAAAGGTGCTGATTTTACATTCATTTCTTGGAACAGGCGGCTTTAATGCATCTCTTTTTCCATAGTAGAAAGCTTAAAATGGCGAATTCACGGGGCACTCAAAGGACAAATCTCTTAAATAGTGAAGAAGCACAGGTACCAATATGGATGCTTTGCCTAGAAAATATTTTCTGCCTATTGTGTCAAGGGTGAGGGATCAAGGCCGCAATCTTTTCTGTCTCATGAATTATTCATCTACTCAATAACAAGCTTTCCAATCTTCATTCTGTCATACTCAGATAAATTAAAAATTAGCATTTTTAATTCTTGTCTCTGTTATTTCATTCATTGTAGTTATAGATCTGAAGGAGCAATAACAGCTTATTGAAAAAAAAGGTTATTATTAAATTGTTATGCTTATTATGAAAAATAGTGAAAACTAATACAAGAAGCAAGTTACATTCGAGCAGTAACTCCAGTTACATTTGTAAAAAAGCACWGAGTTGTGTGTGTGCACATGGAAGCCTGCATGTACTTGCTGGGCAGCCGGTGTTTATTTGCCCGTATGACCATTGCCATCACGTTAGTGATTGTGCATGTAAGAATCCAGGATGATATTCAAAGACTGTATATGCAGGTTCCAAGCTAGAGGAAATKTCTTCTGTTCAAATTGCAGTCTTCAGTAGATGAGATGGAAATTTAGGAAAATGTTAAAGTATCCAGAAACCAGTATMGAAAGAGAAAGCGGATAAGTAGCTAATGACTGTGCCTGGGCATGAGATCTGTTTGAAGCCCAAATTCACCTTCTGTACGTACTGTGTGGATATAAGACTGGGCTGAAGTGGAACTTTTAGGACAGGATAGGTGCGTGCGGCTCCTTAACACAGAGTCAAGGAAGGTCTGCTGTGCACAGCCCCATTCTTYCCTGGGTACGTGACTTTATGATTGTCTGCCCTTACAAGTCATGATTTAAGAGAAACTTRCTGTCTTGTAGGTTTGTATTTAGGGAGAGGAGGAAATAGCGTYCTAAAGTGCTAAGAAATAATTAGTGTGTTTATTAGAACCCAACAAGACATATATTGATGTCACCTTAAGAAAACTGACTGAAGTTAAGAGATGAGCAAATGAAAGATTATAGACTTAATTTGTATGCATACGTAGGTGACTTAGAAGCCTAGTTCCACATTCAGTATGAGTCTGAGATTATGGAACCTAAGTCTTTAGACAGATAATATAGCTATACTCAAAAGTATTGTTGGGCAGGGACCTCCCCAGTGTTGCAATTTTTGTAAGCGAAACTTACAATCTGCTTAGATCTCAGATAATCCTTAGTAAGTAAATAAATGCATTTATGTATATACATATGTAATACCAACAACCCTTTTGAACAGACTCCTGAGTTTCCCAGGCTATGACTGCAGGTAAACTATTATGCTCAGA
The DNA here is from genome assembly GCA_003342815.1 of Eudromia elegans. Taxonomy (NCBI): domain Eukaryota; kingdom Metazoa; phylum Chordata; class Aves; order Tinamiformes; family Tinamidae; genus Eudromia; species Eudromia elegans. The sequence continues at coordinate 5,414,520 of PTEX01000010.1, read as the reverse complement.
GCCACCCTCAGACCCTAGGAACACCTGGAAGGGGCAGAGATGGTTACGCGCTCTTCTCCTCCCGCATGAACATCCAAACTTAGGGAATGCAAGATGATCCAGGCTKGGTCCATGTCAGAGACCATGCTAACAACCTAGCAGTTTGGATAACTGATTAGTGGTGCCATGGGCTTTGATTTGTCCTGTTTCATTGTGGATGTAGTTATAGGCTCACAGACACATTTAGATARTCCTGAAACTGGTGAGAAACACATTCCTGAATATCTTTGGCTATATCTGAACTTGGGGTACTTCTGAGTTCCAGTTGCATCCTGGTTCCTTAGTGAGTTAAGGTCTGCATATTCACAGCCCTTTCAATTTTCTGTATCACAGTTTTCACAAACAGGAAATATAAGAAAGCACTCCAAGAGAAATAGCTCTYTGCTCCAGAAGATTTTCTAGCCTAGGTATCAGGAGAGATGCTCCCGGCACAAGGAATAGCCATTAGAAAGGTTTAAGGRAGCACAAACAAGGAAATGGGAATAAAATCACATAAATGATTTAATCTTTTTTTTTTTTGACATTTAGAAATGAAGAAAATTTCTTTTCAGATCTACAAGTGGATTGATTTTACATACAGAACTGCAGATTCACAGAACAGATTCTGTGAATACTCACAGATCACTTTYAGCGATCATCAGTCCCGCAGTCCTCTCAAGCAGGTTTACCTAAAGCAGACTGCCCAGCACCATGTCTGGATGACTTTTGAACATCTCTATGGATGGAGACTCCACAACCTCTTTGCACAATCCGTTCCAGTGCTGTTACCCTCACAGTACAGAAGTTTTTCCTCATGTTCAGATGGAGCTTCCTGTGTTTCAGTTTTTGCCTCTTGTCCTATCACTGTGCRCCACTAAGGAGARTTTGGACCCATCCTCTTTGCATCTTCCCTTCAGGTACTTGTGCACATTGGTAAGATCCTCCCTCAGTCTTTTCTTCTCCAGGCTGACCGGTCCCAACTCTTTCAGTCTTGCCTCATATGAGAGAAGATCTATTAAAAATCTAAAGGACGTTGTGTTGCAAAGGTTTAAGTCTAGGAGGACGGCATCAAGGTGGACTTGTTTATTTTGCTACAGGCAGCATAACTTTTCCCTTTTTGTACTACTTGTTGCATATTACAAACGGGATAAGAATTTTAACGAGTAATTGAAGGGTTTWTATTTGGTAGTATGATGTAACACTATTTTCCAAACTGAATAAAATAATGGCAGTGAGATAGTTGAAGCTGTTTCACAACGATAGATTTTCATGGGTGATTTTCTCTTGTTAGCAACGAAAGTGCAACATTATAGCGGCACTTCCTTTTCCCATTACTGTCACATAAAGACAATATACTAGAAAATCCACTAATGTAGCYGTTTTAATATGATCGCTGTATAATTCAGAAATACAGTGCCTGCCTATTCACACTCAGTTACAATGTGTATAGGCAAAAGAACAGCTCATTTTTTAGGTTTATGAATAAAAACCAAGAGATATTCCACATGAGGACATGCCCAGTATTCTTTTACAGTCTGGAAGGGAGTCTCTGTGCCCATATATATTAAAGTGTGCACCTGCCTTCAATAAGCCCACATCAGGATATGCAACTGAAYTGTATGCCAAATTTGCCTTATAAAGCAAGTGTAAAAAGAGCAGACTTTTTCTCTGAAAAAAGAAAGTCAGTCAGTATTATTAATGGAAAAGCGGAGTTGAGCAGTTTTAACTGATATATGGGAAAGTGCTTGAGCAAGTCCAGCGGAACAATAACTGACCAGAATCATAATGGACTTTTTTTCATTTCTCTTTTTGGAAAATCATAGCAAATGTTTCATGGCAACACAGTTTGCCATGCAATTTTGGGCAGACCGCTCTGGTTTCCCAGAGCTGTCGTGTCTGCTGATGTGACTGGCCACGTTAGCTTAGTCAATGCTTGAAAGCATTGCTTAGTCACGGCTCCCTATCTTGCACCTATGTCTTGTGCTGGCTCTTGAGGGACCCTGCCTTGCCTTTTTGYAGAGGAGCAGAGATGCAGGTAGTCTGAGCACTGCCAGTAAGATTTCTGTTACCAGAAGTGACCATAGACCTGATTTTCCTTTCCGGATGAATCTGTTACCATCATGACTCCCACTAATGCTATTTAGTGAATAATTTGGTCTTACATGGTCATGCAGAAAGGATCTTCACATAAATAAACATGGGACTTCTGTTGAAGGAAAACCTTGGATGATGTCCAGCAGACCTTAATGCGCTACAGGCCATCTTACTCCTTGCTTAAAGCCTTTAGAGATGGACGTAGCAAATGAGCTACACTCAATGGCCATAATCTTCCTGAAAAAAGCAGGATGGTCTATGTGCAGAGGCAGCATAGAGCAAGAAGAACCCTTCTAAGGCAGATGAATATGCCACTGACTACCTGCACGCGTGAGGCAGCAGCCAACAGGGTTGCACATTTATTTGTATTTTTCATGCTGTRGTGTTCACAGGCCTGGTGTTTCTGCAGGCTGAAGTGTTGGTGATGAGGGAGCAGCAAGCAGGGGGGAACAGAGCAAGTCTTGAAGAGTGAGGGCTCTGAGACAGTGTGTGGGCTTTGTGTGGCCAAAGTTGATGTCTGAGACTTCATCCTCCTAATGGGCAAGAAAAAAACCTCTGACCACTTTTAGCTGTCTGACAGATGTGCTGTCTTGTGGCAGTGCCTTTGCTTTTCCCGTGGCTGCAGCAGGCATGACAAACTGAGATGGACAGTCCTGGCTTGTGGCAGTGAGAGGAATCCAACCATGTCTGGTCTGTTAACTCTTTAGGAAAGTACATTTTGCTTTTGCATATAKCAGAACTACTCTGGGCCACAGCAGAGAGAATATGGGTATTTTTGGATCATCCTTAGGTTCAAACCAAACTAGTGAGCAAGAGCAGAGTTGTGATGCCACAGAGCTGAGCTTGTTTAAGGAAAACTCCCTCATGCACAAGTAAACTGTGTCATGTATTGAAATCTACTGTAAGTGATCTTCATCAGGCATTAGGATTAAAGTTTTGTTACTGAAGTTGCTTATGAACAGAACAATTTAGAGCCCCTTTATGCATTTGCTATGAATACAATGAACTTCTGATATCTGGGGACTTCAGACTCCAGAGCTAAATTCCTATAGTTCCAAGTTTAAATATTCACCATAGTTACAAACTGAGGGGCATTCATGGGGACAATACTCTGATCTATGGAACTCATGGAGCCACTTTCTCTGCTGACTGCTCCCTCCCCCTGCTGTAAGTGGGAGGAAGGGATAGGCCCAGAGTGGGTGAATCAGCGYGAAACTCAGGAGAGCTGAGCTCTGCTCTGCCTGGCTTGTATGGACTCCAGCAGGATAAGGCTAACTGTGGAAAACGGACAAGCCCTCTAATACTCTAWCTTCTGCTGCATCTAAGTGGATGGTGAATAGCTGCAGACTGTGTCCTGGGACCCTTTGGGATTCAAGGAGAATGTGAGTYGCTGGAGTTCGTGCTCTCTCCTCGGACTGTCTCTACTGTCTTTGTTCACCTGCTTTGGTAGGTCATTTTGAGCCACCTTGATCCAACTGTTACATCCCGTTGCCTCTCTGAAGATTTAAAGACTTCTCTTGAAATTTTCCGTCTGTTTTCCAACATGTGTCTGACTAATATGTATAGAAAAGGAGCTGTGCTTYTTTGGTCTTGAGAGCCTCAAAATGAGCCCCTGTTACAAGAGTATGTGAAGCACATTTTGATACAGATTCTGCCCTGCTGGACATGTGTGAAATCACTATAAAAAGGAGAAGGAAATTGATTTTGAATCTTTTATCACAGACAAAAAGCCTGGTAATACTTGGGCAGTTTAAATGTCTGTGGCCTGTTATTCTTACAGTTAGAGATCCCAGTTTTATCTTGGGTGTTTTTGTAGCACTGAGTGCTTGGGAGCAGASTGGTGGTAGGATGGCCAGCTCCCATGCAAGGAGCACTCGTGCTGTGCTGAGGGAATTTCGTTTTAGCTCCTCACAGCCCACACAGGAATGAGCCGTGGGCTATCAAGAGAAATAGCAGACTGAAAAAGTAGAAAGCTGCCCTTCACGTGCACCTGAACCGCCAAGGCTTACAGCCCGTGTGTGGGCAATTCACTGCTTCCTTCCTGACTCCAGCTCGGGTTCTTGCTGTGGCCATGGTAATACACTGGGTGCATCAAGAGCAGAAGGATTCAAAAGCACAAGAGTCTTTGCTCTTGTGGAATTCAGTGCTTGAATTTCCCGGTCTGGCTGAACCTTACTACCTCTACCTCAGTTTCTCTGTGTACAATTACATTTATTGAATCAGGTGGCTCTTTTGAGAAGTGCTGTATAAATGATGAGCAATTAGAGGAAGTTTCTCACCTTTTCTGATGCCTACATACAGGTTAGATTGTGTTTTCAGGGCAGGCAGACTGCTACACTTCTGTGCTTGCAAGTGAAAGGAATAGGGGACGTATGCACTCTCTAGAGCCAATCCACTGCAAGATTGCAAGAAAAATTGAGCAGCATCATGCGACAGGAATCACACAAGGAGTTTCCAATGGAAAATTAAAACTGCATTTAAACTGYCGTCTGTAGCGCTAGCAATCTAATTGCAGTGGCAGAGAAGTGAGGTAAGTGGTGTGGATAAGCACTGTTCATAAGTAAAGGAAAAAGGTTACGAAATAATAAAAAGTCTGAAAGCCTTGAAAAGTACCTGWTTTTTTCACTCTGAATTGTTTTACTTGCTTTTAAATGGTCTTTTCCATTGTAAAGCATGCTTCAGAGAATAGTGGCCAGACTCCAGGTTCTAAAACTGATGATATCAGCTCTTCAAAGCTGCTAGATCAGAAACATAAAGATATACAYGAAGAGTTCATTTCAATGAGAGCTTATTCATTATTTTCAAAGCAAAGCAACTTTTTTCCTCCTACAAAAAATTCTCTTTCATTAAGATGTTTATACTGTGGTGTGTATATGAGGGGCTGTCCTTTGAACACGTTTCTTGTGGCCTACAGCATAGAAGAATTAAACTGGCACTTAACCAGCAGATTAAATGTGGGCAGGACCCCTCTGTAATATGGTAGATAAGCAGGTGGATGCAAGATAAGAATTAATAAGATAAGAATAATAAGTAGAGTAATATTTCCTTATAAGAGTTCAGTGACGACTTAAGGACAAAAAATGACCTAAACCTCATCCACTCCCTTATCTCTGCCTTTCCCAAGCACTCTGTTTCAACCCTGAAAAATCTGTAATCTTGCAAACAGATTATTTAGAAAAGTTTAAACATCATATTATGCTCTCCCTATAATTTATTTTATGCTAACTGAAATTTAAAAAATTTCTGCTTGCTGCATAAGAATAATTGTACCTGGAAAATAATATAATACAATCAATAATAATGAATTAATTTTAGCACCTGAGCATTTCTCTCAGTYGTCATCCTCCTGTGTGATCAAAGAGCAGAAAAGGCAGCTTCAACCTAGAGAACAGGTCAGGCAAGAAATGGAGCAGGTGGACAAAACACAGGCAAAGAGAAGGCAGGAGAGGGAAATGGGGTAGTGGTGGACACAGAGTATGAAGCCATCACTCACGCTGGTGACACATCAGAGAACTGCCTGCTTTCCTTCATGAAGGCTGAGAACAAGGTATTCATTGGAACTGCACAGGAAGCTTTGGATACTTTGGTTTGCATTATAGCCTTTGGTTTGGAAAGGGATGAAAAAGGTAGTAAAGAAGATGTTACTCCTCCGTGCATGAGGGAGTCCAGGAGGTTGCATGGATGTACTAGAGAAAAAACATGTTTTTAATAAGTCAGAAAATGGACCTATTGAGAGTCAGATGAAATGATGACACATACATACATAAAACAGAACACATCAGTTATAGGTAAGAGCTACCAAACCCTGGTACAAAATTATAGACACTATGGTTGGAGTAGACCTTAAAAAGCAAATTAGTACATTCCCATGCTCAAGGACAGAATCAATTTACCTAAGCCTTTCCCTGAAGTTATTTGTTCAACAAGTTGAGTGTCTCCAGTGCTAAAAGCAATGCAATCTTTCAAGGTAATCCATTGCCATTATTAGTTGTTGACAACACTGGCTTATTTTTCAGAATTTCCTCTGCAGAAATGATGTCTCATGCCCTCCTTATTTTTTTTTTTTTTTTTTAAAAAAAGAATTTTTGTGGGCAGATCTTCAATTATAATGTTTTCCTTGAGAAGTGCTGCCCCAAACAGGACACAAACTCATACCCTTCACAATGCTTAGTCTGACCCCTTCTCCAGTGTATCCAGTGTGAAGCTTGCTTTTTGGCAGAAATTCAGTGTGGTGACTCATGGTGAGCTTTTGTTTTCCTGTAACTGTGTTTTCCTTTCATTCTTGGTTTCTACTTATGTAATTGCTTATTTATACCTATTATGAAACTTTGTTATTGTCCTTATTTAACGGCATCCTGATCCTTTGTAATCTCTGAACTCTCATCTTGTCCTTCACCGAGCTTCCAACTCTTTGCAACTGTTGTTATCTGCAGTTAGTTTAGATATCCATCATAGACATTATGGACCCATAAATCAATATACCTGCAGCTCTCTGTACGTATATGGCAATATACATATCCTATTCCTTCATCCAAGTCATTCAGGAAAATATTGGATAGAATAGAATAGTAGACTCCATTCACTACACCACTCTTTTGGACAGTGAAGTCACTAAAAATTACTGTTTGTGTCTTGTCCTGCATTTGTTTTTGAACTCATTTTGTAGCATTTTCGTGTAGATGATTTCTTCTGAGCTTACTTAAGAGAATGTCATACGGAGCTGTGTCAAAGGCCTTGCTAATGTTAAGACTTATCACTCCTCCAGCGTTGAAGACAGGTTTTCCTCTCATTGGATGAAAGTAAATTGCTGTTGCAAGTCTTGAAGTTTACAGATATGCCTTCTACCACCTACCACTTCCTTCTGTTACTACAGGGGACATAAAGAACTGAACTGGTTTATTATTGCCCAGATATCCTTTTGTATTTGTTACAAAAATAAGTGTTATGTTTGCACTTTTCCAGTCACTTGGAATGTGATCTGTCCCTCACAACTTCCAGAGATAACTGAAAATATCTCAGAAACTGAATGGACCTGTTCTCCAAGCATCTCCTTTCACTGGGCCCGCTGACTTACAAGTTGTCTAAGCACAGAGCTTTTTCTTCTCCACTCTAGTTGAAAAATTTAGCTTTGTCAATGGAGGACACAATGTAATTGTGTCAACTGACTAATTTCAACTGTTCGTTTTAGTGAGAACAGGAAACAAAAAAAGGCARTTAGTACTTGGCCTTTCTTGCGATCAGGTGTTGATGTCTTTTTTTGCAAACCCAGATTTATCTGCTTTGTTATGAACAGTGATATCTCCTTCGATTTCAAATTATATTGCTATTTTCCCTTTTCCTTAGTTAATATTACCTGATGTGTACTTTGGTTTTGCTCATACTAAGAACAAAAAGTGAATACTAGAACTCTTTTGTATGTGAGTTGATTGCTAAGGTTTGGGATTATGGAGAAACTTGGTGCATACTGGACCTTTGAGACACTAAAGTTCTTTTGCTGCATTTGGATAACCATTGCCTCATCCTTCTATGTAACGTGTGTCTTTACTAAAACCACATTGTCTGGTTGATGCTCCTATTACAACTAAAAATAGATTTGATGCGATTTGCACTTTCCTGTTTAGGAATATTTTCTAACTTCTTTTTTCTTTTCTTATTTCCTCTTTTTTTTTTTCCTCTCCTACCTGAGGATTATCAAGGCCATGCTTTTCCTTCCACAGGTCTGCTCTCTACTCCCCTTTCCTGGGTTATCTGTCCATCTGACCCCAAAGAGTGTGTGTCCTGTCTTCGTTATCTATATGCTCCTTTCCAACCATGTATTCCTGCAGAGCTGCAGTAACCTGCACAGACACTTGGGAGTCTGATGTTTTAAATAACATCTGATATTTTAAATACTCTGSTACCTCTGGCCACTTGGCCCTCACAATTCTCAAATCTTACCTTTGGATCTTGGATTATTCTTTGATAATTCAGTAACGATGAGCAAATGAGATGATTGTGCCATATGTTAGAAGGCTGCTACTTCAAAACATCTGATATCAACATGTCATGCAAACTCAAATTCTTTATATTAGTACGACAGCAGGGTCATCTGATTTAAGAATGCTTGTCTCTGAGATGAGATTTATGAGGAAAATTGCAATATTGCAGAAAGCTTTGTAAGATTTAATATAGTAAGAGAGAGACCTGAGTAACATGTCTTACAACTTATGACCTTGGAGTATATGAAATCTAGCTCGCCACTGAGGCCCCTTTCTTCATATTTTTTGCATTGTTTTGCATGGTATTAGGATTTTCTTTATGCATAGTGTTAATAAATACAACAGAGTTTGTGAAGCTGCAATGTGGCATGTGCAGGGCAATGAACTGAGGAAGTCAAGTGTGACACTGCTAGGTGCAAGAAAAAGAGGGAGGTGGGAACTGAAGAGACAGAGATGAAGAGTTCGCCCTAGAAAACCTATTTTTTCTTTTTAAAGACATATATACAATATCTATATGTCCATTAGCAGCATGGAAATAGTGAGTAACAGAGGCAAGGCAGTTCTACTGGAACTGCTGAGGAAAATACTACATTTATAGGGAAAAGAAAGCATAACATTTTCCAATTTGCCTTTAAAGAAAGAATTTGTCTATAAACCATGAAAGGTACAGCTCACCAGATGTTTTGTAACAATTGGTTATGTATTAAATAGTAAGCTACTGTTCTAGTCTTTGAAATACAAAATAAAATGACTTCTGATAGTTTCTGATCTGCTACAGCATCAACATATGTTTTCAATGAGTAGGAAATAATAGGGTTTGCACTTTTACTGAAATTGTTACTTTGTTGTGAATTTCAAAGACATTTGTTGCCCTGTTCATGAAATATTTGTATTTCTCCTTATGTCAAAGGCACAGTATTCAGTCTTTGTCCTGCCTTCTCCATTCAACAGGATTTACGTGGTGTCAGTGAAAGGCGAATTTGTCCTCTTGTGGCTTTCCTGCTATTTTTTTCACTTGACCCAAAAGCTAAAAAGTAGCATTGAACCAAGCAAATCCTGTGAAAAGTTCTGTATAAGAAAGCAGCGCAGACCACCTACAGTGTGACACTTAGTGAGATGAAAGGATATTAACTTTAGGAGTGCCTTGTGCTTTCAACAGAAATCTTGTTCCTTGTATTACAAACAAAGATAACTAACATAATTTAATTACACTCTAATAGTGGTTGAAATGTATATATCTTTTGGCATAATGTAATTTTTGTTTAGAAAATACTATATCTGYTCTTAACCTACAATCTTGCTGGAATTCCCTCCTGTGGGAAAAATGTTACCAAGGGGCTGTTGTCTTATGCATATTTGCACATACTATTTATGTTAACAAGCCTGGGATTTTTTTCCCCCTCTTTTGAATTGAAATGAGGTTCACGGGGTTATTTTATTCCTTTCTCTTTTATTTTAAGACTCTCAGTATCATAATGTCAAGGCCACTCAGTTCCTATAATATATATTTATAGTTTCTAGCTTTCAAATGAAAAGAAATTGCCAAAAAAGGGCCATTTAAATCTTTTTCCTCTTAWATTGTTGAAGAAATGCATAAAAGGTTGCAAATTTCAGGAAATATTTCAGCTAAAGGCAAGGGTGGGGTTAACAGTATACCTTTAATCTTTGTGGAGTCTCAAGCATTTACCTGTGCCACAGCAGCAGCTCTGCATGGATACACCTTTGCACGAAACCGGAATGTATAAAGCCAGTTAAAGAATGTCACACAAATGCAATAAAATATTTGCTGCCACTCCTTGTCCACAGTTTTTATGTGAAACCCACTGGAGTTGCATTGGTGCAGCTCAGGGCAGAATTTGCTGAAATTTCATATATGYTGCCTATTTTTATTCAACAAAAAATAGCTGTATAAGTATTCTAATCTAAAGAGAGGGTAAAGAAAACACTTCTAACTAGCTAAATATTTACCTTTAATACCTAAAGGGTTTTAGAAGTTGGAATAAATTAACAAGTCATATTTTTCAAAAGTAAGGTTATTTTTATGCACATATTTGCAGAATTATYAAGTCAGTATGTTTTATTTTAGAAGAGGTTCTCACCATATTTTAGAAGAGATTTTCAGCTAAGTGTATCAGTGAAGAAGTTCCTTCTTCAACAACACCAGACTTGAAGGGACATGGCACTGATTTGTTGTAAAATATGTTACAGATTTTAGGATAAAGCTGAATTAATTGGTCAGGCAAACACCACCTTGGGGAAAAGTCATATAGACTTTAATAAGTAATAATCACCTCTATATATTTTAAAAAAATTAGTCTGGAATGTTAACACCTTTCTGTAATGCCAAAGGCTTTAAAACTGTTACAAAAACACAACATTTCCCTATTATTATGGCCTAAAGATTTTGGGCATTTATAGTGTTACAAATATGCTTAAGATTAGGAAGCAATGTTCTTTTCAGTGTTTTGCCTCACAACTAATAACAAGACCAACTCCGTGTCTGAGGCACTTGCCACTACCTTTCCTCAGACTGTAGCTGCTGGATTAGACACAGGGCAAGGCACCGACTCAACCCAGGATTGAACAGTGACTCCTATGTTTCCAACAGCAGCTCATTAAATTTCTGTACTATCCCATTACATTAAATTGCTAGAATATGAGACCTTCCAAGGTTGATAATTTCTTCACAAGTGTGCCAGACTGGTATATTTGGGTATAAATCCTTTCCCCAGATGGCCCTTGGGGAATGCAGGGGAGAGCTGTGACTCCTGGTCCCTGAGCTGAGTTTCAGGAGTCGCACGCTTTGCATCTGAAAGGACAGGAGGGGATGGCTTGAGGACTGTGCAACAGGTTGATCCAACATCAWCAGTTCCTTTTCTTTAATGTAATTCGGGTTTTGCAGGGCAGTATGTGCAATATGAAATATTTTATTTGCAGCCTTTGAAAACTAGCCACCGCTTAAATATTCATCACGGGCAAAAGAACTGCGTTTATAGATTTTAGCCATCTGGTATCTCACGTACAGCTTTTTTATTCTGATTCTTCTCAAATGATGGGAGACCGAAGACACCCAGCCATGGATTGGTGGTAAGTCAGAATCCACTGAAAGTGCTGTCAGATGCACCCGCTGTGAGCTGATGCAGACTAATGCCCTCCATCGGCTTTTGGAGAAAATGGTCTCACAGTGAGCTTGAGTTGATGGGAAATGGCTCACTGTTTTGGAAACTGGAAAGAAATGGAAGTACTATAGATATGTTCTTCTACCCCAGGCAGAAGACGTAGGTAATGTAAGAACATCATTTTTACTGTGAAAAATCAAATGCAATCTTCTATCGCTATAATTAAGCTATATTCTCACAACAACTCTGAAGAAAAGAGCCAGGCTTTACGCTTGATTTCTTTAAAGCAGAATAGGCTGCAAAGAGGAATGTGAGCCTAAGTCATCTCTCCCTTGCTTAATTTTCCACTTGTGCTCTGTTTCCTGTGATTCCTGTATCGTTTTATTGCAGTTTGAAGGCATTGAATTCTTGGAAGAACTTCTTCTCCCTGTAACTTCTGATAAGAAGTTATGCACAGTCTGTCAGAACAACCATATGCACATCAATCCTAGGAYTTATTCTTTTAATCACCCTGTTAAAAACTAGATATGCTAACATAATATTGAAAAAAAATGTTGAAGGAAAAAGTTTGCTTCACCCATCCATCTGTCCAAACATATGGGCTTATTTCATTAATTTTTTTAAGACTTAAGCACAATTRTAATTTTCAGGGGTATCTGGACCACAGCTGTATTGCAAAGTCACCATGACAGACTATTGAATACGGGAATGCTCATTAGAGCATAGACTGGCAGAGGATGTAATTTTAGGGATGCTGTCAGGTTTTAGAGTCACTGGACTCTAAAAGTCCAGTGACTCTAAAAGTCACTGGAAGTATCTCACTTTTCCCCATACAGTGTCAGCTGGCTGGGAAGRTGTCTTGGACATCCGTAGAAACCAAACAAAACAGAATGGAAAACTCTGCCCCCCCTCCTCTCCAAAAGTAGGATTCACATTATTCCTACAAAAAATTCATCTAATCTGCTAAAATTTGTCTAATCAGACATTCCAGTGGTGGAAGTCCCACACTCTTACAGTACRGTTCCTGGGTTTGAGCAACTTTCGCACTAGAAAGACTTTCCCAGCCTTTTATCTAACTTTTCTTAGCCTTCATTTCTTAATTTCTTAATTTTTTGACACTGGATGAGGAGACCAATATATCTGCTGTTTCCTTGCAGTTACTTACTTTTTTTTGAAGAGGTTTTTAGATCTCCCCCCAGACYTCTTCCTTCACCTATCCCTCATAGACCATGTACCTGTGGGGATTCTTGCTGCTTTTCTTAGAGGTCTTCCCATTGTTCCATATTTTCCTTGTACTTCATAGCTGAAAACTGCATAGAACACACCTGCTAAGTTTTGCTGCAGGAATATTAGTGTGTTTTACAGATGATGAGGTTAACAATGCATGTCAGTGTATTTTCTTTTTTACATTAGCATGATACTGTTCACTAGCCTTTTGCTTGAAACCTTACTATAACCTGTGATATCTTCTGAGGAACTGCTGTATAAACTGTCACCATCCATGAAATTCTTATATCTAAGGATTTTGCTCTGTAACTTTGYACTTGTCCTTTTTGAATGCTTTTTTGAATGTCCTTTTTTTGAATGCTTTGAATGCTTTGTACTTGTCCTTTTGAATCCTCCAAACGGCCTGCAGTCTCTCTCAGTTTCGTGTCATCTGAAGATGTCAATAAACAAAGATGTCTAAAGATGTCAATAATTTATACTGAGTCTTCCACATCTGTGACGAAAATATTCAACAGTAGCAGACCTGAAAAACTCTGGTTCATGATGTCCTTCTGTTCTGATGGAATGACAACGAAAACTGCTTCCTGAACTAACACTTCCAATTAACCTTGTATATGTCTTACAACAGTTTCCTCTAGTGTTTTCCTGCTGTGCTGAAAATCATCTTCTGAAGGAGCTGTGAAAGCTTTGCTAATGGCAAGGTAAGTGGTGATTAGTGCTTTTTCCTTACCATGAGGTTTCTCACCCTTTTGAAAGCACTGTTACAGAAATATCTGGTTATAGACTGYGATAATTTCAGAACTTGACTAGGAGGTCCCATATCTTCTTTAAATAGCTTTTTTTTTCTCTATGTTTCTAGATCTCTCTTTTGTTTATTTGTTAATACCTGGTTTGAAAAAACTCCTGTGGTCTTMTGCGGAAGCTCTTTCATGCCAATGCTGTTCCTGGTTGAGCACTGAAGGAAAGGYACACCTTTGGCACTCTATATATGGTGCTGCTGCCTGTGCTTGGGAGAGGATGACACGTATATGTATATTTTTTACTCTTTGCATTGGCAGTCTGAGGAGCCACCGCTATGCATAGAATTTGCATGCTTTTCACTTCTGATGGCGAAATCTGCAAAAAGCCCCAGTGATTCCAGATACAGATCACTCAGGAAAAAGACCCAGTAGTTAGAAGAGCATCAATAGATGTCATTCCTTCACCTAACCAAGCTATAGCCAAGGGGAATATTGAAGCTGGGATTTTCTACATGTGTTACAAAAAAAAGGTAGAATGCAGGTACTAAATACAGCAGCCACATTTTGCCAAAGCTCCATGTTGATATTAGCTACTGCACTGGTGGCCTCCAGAAGGAGTCTGGCAATCTTTAACTACTTAGAAAGTCCCTAGACAGGCAAATCAGGAAGGTTCATGTTGAAATCCTTCCAAATTGCTAGTTTAAGTTTGTACCTGGCACCATGCGGGTGCTGTGGGCAGCACAACACACAAGCCTGCAGGTAKGCAGACCATTTGTATTGATGGCTCWRCCTAATTTTAGCTTGAAAAAACAAACAGCCTATCTGTGGTTTTATTCAAAAATTGTAGTGGAATTCAATTATGAATGCCTGCTCAGAGCCATTTAAATCAGAAGGTGCTGTTTTGAGATATACAAAAATGGAGTCGAACATTAGAGCCTGTAAAAGGCAAAAAACATTTTGTACTTGCAAAAAAATCCCTGGGAGGTTAGTAAGCAGCCTAAGTCAGAAGAGTCTTTAACACTCAGCTGACTTTTGTAATCACTTATTACAGGTACAATAACTTATTATAGCAATAGTCATATCATTTTTATTTTTATACTGCAGTAGAAAAACATATTGCAGCATAAAGGCAGACTTCTATGAAAACCTCTGTCTCTACATGTTACTAGCTACACTTTTTGGCTGAAAATTCTCTGCGTGGTTTTAGCCCCAAAGCATTTTGGTTTTCTTAGGTTGTATATAATTTAGCCGCATGTTTTGGGTTACAGAGAAGGAAAAAAAATCCCCTTTCTGCTGCAAAATGATTAGTCTCATTAGAAAGTGTCAGGCARTTAGAGATCCCAGTGAAGTCAAGAGGAGCTGCAGCTGCTGGACACTTCTCAAACGAAGCCGCTGATTTGAGCCGCTTTGCTGCATTCGCACAACCAAAACGACAACATTACAAGCTGAAACTTTCCTTATAACTGGTCTCAAAGGAGGATTAGTCTGAAGGCCAGTTTTCCATCTGGTAAGTGAAAAGACTATGGTGCTGAACAATTGAATTTTGGTCGCTGATGTTCACCTGTGGCTCGGTGGTGAAGCTTTGTGCTCTGCATCCCTGCCTCTTTTGAACATGCATGGCTGCAGTTTTCTAAGGAAGGATGAAAGCAAGAAGGTGCTTCCCTGAGTATTTTGGCCAATGCCTCTTTGACTCGGGGTAGCTTAGTAGTTACCTAACCYTGTGAATCAACTGCCCATTTCATCCCTCACTTCTTTTCTCAGTTGGATCATTGGAACAGAATTGAGCTGCCTGGCTGGTGTTGAYAGATAGTGACCCTCATGCAATGGTGCATTACCATGACCCAACCTGCCTCTTAAAACCATATTTCACTGTGCTAGAGTGAGCAGTGGACACTGAAAATTTCCRTTGCTTTCAGGGCACATGGCCTTTCCCATGTGCCAGCCCACATCTAGGGACAGTTGGTGCTATTCACTTACACTCCTGCAGCTCTGCTTTGTTTATGGCTGACGGG
The DNA here is from genome assembly GCA_003342815.1 of Eudromia elegans. Taxonomy (NCBI): domain Eukaryota; kingdom Metazoa; phylum Chordata; class Aves; order Tinamiformes; family Tinamidae; genus Eudromia; species Eudromia elegans. The sequence continues at coordinate 5,399,332 of PTEX01000010.1, read as the reverse complement.
CCAGTTCTCTGTTTTGTTCCTTGGTCAGAGAGAGGCTTGTCCTAGGAGWGCTTGAAGGAACCTGAGGAACTAGCTTTCTGTCAGCAGAACTCCTTCTGCAGGTGTTCTCATAGGAAATCAGGAGAAATTAGAACATATATATACACTAATCAGAAATGTTTTGAGGTGTGAGACTGTCAGCTAAAACATATCACCAGCTACTGCATGATCAGATCTCTGTTTTGATGAGAGAGTCACAATAGATGTAATGGGTTTAATCTATTCGCATTTCTGSAAGTCTTTTCCAGGAATAAGAAGCATCATTGAAGTTAGTGGGAAATGTGAGTAAAAGCTGTGGCACAAAACTGTCTTTCTCCTTACTGTATGATCCATGTGCAGAGCCAGTTTCTGCACCTCCACACCGCCATGGTTGACCTCCCTTATCATGTGGAGATCAACCAAATGCAGCTCTGACCCCAGGAGGGGTGAAGCCAAGTCGAGGAAAGAACAACTCAGACAAAACCAGAAGCTATTTACATCAAATGCTAGAACATAGATGACTCCACATGAGRCAGGTCATATATAAAGCCTTTAAATTCTTCCACTCTGGAGTCCTTACCTTTGTGACGGTATAAACATGGTAAATGTAAGTGACATCTCACGTTCCCAGCCTGAAAAATGACAGCTCTTCTGGGATTATTGTTGCTGAAAGCACTTCTTATTTTGCAAGTTGCTTCTGCAAAACAAACATACAGAGAATAATCTTTAGTTTGCTTTATAGTAGGTGAGTCAATGTTATCAGTAAAACTGAATAAACAAGGCTTTATTTTTAGATAGTTAAAAAGTAGCAACATAAAAAAAAGGTAGTATTTCACAGGCTTACTTTGGTTTATTTTCCTTTTGTAATATAAGCCTTTCCCCAGTTTCTCATAATTTCTTCATATGTGTGGCCTAACATAAAGACTAACATAAAATCTTCAGAATATTTCTAATGACTGGTTATCTTTGGAAGGTYTGAACAACAGCTGCAGCCTTTGTGATTTTGGGGTGAGTTTACCAGCTYGTACTCAAGTAAAGCTGTGAACACATATTTTGGGGTTTCATCCATTCTTATAGGCGTATAGATAGCTTTTTCAATGTCTAGATTTATAAAGCTATAACTGACCAGAATATGGCTCAGGAGTTATATAATGTAAAAAAAAACCAATGTATTTAGTCAGCAAGCTTCCACAAAGCTAAGGTGGCAACTTTGCAGATACTTTTATTGCTCCTTTTACTTACTCCTCATAAAACCGTTGCATGCCCCTTTCACCTTTAAAACACTGCCAAAGAAAACCATCAACAGCCTTTAATATAACCAATGTGTCAGGTGATTGCAGCATCACTTATKTGTACATAAAGATAAAAATAGTAGKTCCTTTSCCCTGGGGAATAATGAGACTGACTCTACCACATTTTACAATTCTAATGTATTTTACTGCTTTCTTTTTCTTTTCAGTAGTTGGGAATATGCATTTCCTGTTTTCTGTCTTCTATTGCAGCATCTAAATGCCAAGGCATGTGATATGAAGTGCATGAAATTCAATCCCRTCCAAAAAGGGCAATGGAAACAGCTTAGATTGGGATCCTGAAATACAAGAGGAATGAACAGAGATGTTTAGGGCTGCAAGAGGTTAGAACGAAGGGCGAGAAAAGGACTGAGCACGTAATATTGGAGRAAAGACCTATGTTTAGAATTGTTTTTATAATATAAAAATCTACCATCAGTTATCACACTAACTGGCATATCTGAGCCACTGTACTCATAAAAATTCTCTCTCAGCTATTGTAATGCAGTATGTTTCAGTCTTTCAACTGTTGATTTTTAGTGGCACCTACTCTGTTACTGAATTGTGTGATTGCTAGAATAAGTATRTTGTGCTTAAGTATATGAGTGGCCTATATATGCAGTATATTCTGTGTTTTGGAAAAAATATATTGTATGTACTGTGTAGAAAATGKTTTTGACTAATTATATGACATTGTAGTCATAGGATATAAAAACTTCTAAATATTACCAAAAATAAAGAGAAAACACAGACTCTGAATCAAAATTCACCTGCTAAAATATTTTTTTCACTGCTTGCRCCCCACTAGACAATTTTACAGCTTAAGTATAACACTGAGCAGTAAAAACACCTAGATGTTTCTAGTCTGTTTACCAAATTCAAGAGATTATTTGACTTGTCTCTGGGAATAGTGGATATTAATAGGAATATTAAATGTATGGCATTGCAGAAGGAAGAGGAAAACCTGCAAGAAGGGTGGAATGATTCCCACCTCTGCTGACACTGAACACTAAGAGCAGAGCTGGGCAGAACATATCCAAACYTATCTATTCATGGCACATTCTCCTACCAGTAGCCATGGCTACTGCTGGGCCTGCTGACTGTGGCAGCCTTTCAAAACCCAGTCCAGATACACAGAGAAACAAACGYAGCAGAAACCCCATCTTTAGGACTTGGAGAAGGCCTGGGTTTATTTGCAGCCTGTACAGAAAGATCATCTCTTCACTACATTGCTATACTACGTTCYCTGCCTCAATATATCCCATTGCTGAGATGGTTCTCAAAGTCCAAACTAAATGAATGTTTTTTGCTAGTTCTTTGTTATATCGTCCAATGCTGCCAGCCTGACACAGCCTCCTACCTGTCTAGCCCTATAGAAGCCATGCTGTGGACAACCTGAAATAAATRCCTGCAGCCACTCGACAACCACACAGAAATGCGAGGGCATAGCAGTCCCAAACTCAGCAAAATGTGGGGAGAGGTTCAAAAGGTAGAAGAAACTATATGGAAATAGCCTTGTCACTCAGTTGCTGACTATAGACAGGAATATCTTTTACCTAAGCAAATGCAGACTGGAATGGCATGAGTGTTTGGAGCCTTTAGGAATACCTCTATAGCATTTTCTCAGAGCCATTTTTTACTGGATAGGCATTTATTTATAGATCCACTTCAGTCATTAATTACATTTAATATACATATAAATAATAAGTATTAGCAGTCTCATGAGGTTCAACAAGGCCAAGTGCAGGGTCCTGCATTTGGGGCCTAGGGAGCAGCACAGGTTAGGGGCTGACCTGCTGGAAGTCAGCTCCACAGGGAGAGATCTGGGAGTCCTGGTTGACAAGTTACCCATGAGGCAGCAACGTGCTCTCGTGGGCAAGAAGGGCAATGGGATCCTGGCCTGCATCAGGAGGAGCGTTGCCAGCAGGTCGAGGGAGGGGATCCCACCCCTCTGCTCAGCTCTAGTGAGGCCGCACCTGGAGTACTGGGTGCAGTTCTGGGGTCACCAGGACCAGAGGACATGGAGCTTCTAGAGCTCCATGTAGAGGTCCTGTGTAGAGCAACAAAGGTGATTAAGGGACTGGAGCATCTATTGTAGGAGGAAAGACTGAGTGAGTGGGGCCTGTTTAGCCTGCAAAAGATTGAGAGGGGATCTGATCAATATGTAAAAAGTACCTGAGAGGAGAATGTAAGGAGGAAGGGGCCAAACTCTTCTCCGTGGTGGCCAGTGACAGGACAATGGGGAATGGGTGTAGGTTGAAACACAGGAAGTTCCCTCTCCATGTCAGGAAGAACTTCTTTCCTGTGTGGGTGCCAGAGCCCTGGAAGAGGCTGCCCGGAGAGGCTGTGGAGTCTCCTTCTCTGGAGATCTTCCAAACCCGCCTGGCTGCCACCCTGTGCCCCGTGCTCTGGGTGTCCCTGCTGGAGCAGGGGTTTGGTCCCTAGGGGTCCTTTCCAACCTTAACCATTCTATGATTCTGTGAAAAAATATTTTAATATATTTCCCATTTAAAATGTGTCTGAAGGTGACATCCTGTAGGATGTAAAGAAGATATAATTCATAGAACATATATGATGGCAGAGAACTTGTTGCCTTCTGATCACATTAGAAAATAGGTTTTTTTTTTTTTTTTACTTGACATTTATATGGATAATAAGCATAGTTTGATTGTACCAGGGAAAYGGAGTCAATCCAACATATCATATTTGCACAGTATATCAACATGCCACACACTTCTGCCTTTACCTACTGACAACTTMACTTGCTTCTCAGAGGACATGAATATTTCTTATTTGAACTGCCAATAAAATACACTTCAGACGGTAAAATTCCAGCATCAGATTGATCTTCTAACATAAAAGGTACAAAGAAAGTGGCACTTTATTCATGCATCATGCTGTGATCAGTATGGTTAATCCCACGGAATGCCATATTTCAGACAGAGCCTAAACCTTAAATGGATGTGCGAGGTTACATGGCAGGAATGCAAACACCCTGCTAAGTCTTAAAGCCAGGGTATTTCTCAGGTAGTRGGGCTGCAATTTAAATCTCTTATTTCTTCATTCTGATGACGACCTGGCTGATCTGTACATGATGGATGGCTCGGGGTGCGTACCACTGAGAGGCATGGCCGGAATGGATTTCTCTGCCCTTGCAGAAAACCATGCAGTCAAAAGGGAGCGTTAGTACAATATTAGTTCACTAATATATACAGTGTGAAGGGTTCATTTCAGGAAGCTTTAAAAAACAGATTATACTGAAGATTCATTGCTGAAAAGTTGCTAAGAGGTTTCAGTAGTGCGGGCAGAAGATAGAGCTACAGAATGTAAATAAAATATACTTAGTAAAATAGAGAGGGAGCTCTCTCAATGAAATTCCTTCAGTGTTGCAGCCCATTCAAGGTTTACGACCACTCCAGTTCCACATAAGCCCTCAATAGAGAATTTCAGTCTCTGAGATTTCAGCTAGATTTCTGTGACATGCCACAACGTATCCCGGAATCTGGAGACTAGAGAAATGAAAAAAGACACTTCAATGGCAAGGAATGGCTTTTAAAAATGCTTTTTTCATACACTGCCCCTGGCTAGCTTGATTGAATGGTTTAAAATTGCTTATTTAGTTAACATGCCTTCCTGCTACTGCCTGGCCACTCACTGGTTCTTTTGCTGAGAAATTAAACCTTTTGAACCAGAGAAACCAATGAAAATTAACTTGGGTCTTTGCCCTACCCAGCCCCTTTTCAGGAGCTCACCTGTTTGCGTATGTCACTCTTGTTTGTTCTGCAGTAAATTCATCTCTGGGATAGTCACTTTAGCAAGGTACTTTTTTTGTAATGTCACTATCTAAAACACTATTTAGCCAAGGCCTCTTGGGGGAGGGTAAGGCGCAAACCATTTCTTACCGTTACCAATTTTGTAAGTACAATTAGAAAAAAACATCAAGCCTTGTTTAATTGCAGGAGAATATGTATATTTTCCAGCTTTAGCAAGGAAAGTATTAACAATTTGGCATCTATTTGGCTGATGAGAAAAGAAAAAAAATGTAAAAGCTCATTAGTTTGCCCTTAGTATTTAGCAGGCAAAGTGAAAAGAAGGAAAAAAATGCAGCCTCAGATTTTATGTACTGTCTTGTCTTACTATTTTATCACTTCTAAAGTGAAGGAAGTAAAACTCCAAAAACCAAATGTAACTCTCACTTAGAGCTATAGGCTGCTCCTTCTGGCCCCCAAGACCTGGTGAGCAGTGGCCAAACAGAGCGGGGCTCGCTTTGCTCCTCGTCCTTCCTTCCCACTCCCACAGCTGCTGCGGGAGACGCTTCCCTGGAGGGTGATGAACCCCCTGAACAGCATCCTCCAAATCTGCTTGTAAATCCAGCCCACACAAAGCACAACYGAGCCACGTCCATTGTGCAGGGAGTCCTCCATGCAGCCCGAGGGAGCAAGATTTATTTGGTCAGATGGGTGCCTGACAGGCTATTAATAACAAGGACAAGCAGCATACAGAGTAAGCAGAGCGTGGAGCATTGCAGTGAGTATAAGACTTACTAGTACTTGAGCTTAGCACTCAAGACAGTCTGCCCAAGTTGCATACGCTTCCTCATGTCCTATCACTRCTGCTATTATTTTGCTTCCCTTTCTCCTGACTGAATAAAAACAGGAAGAAAAAATCCAAGAAAGTACCACTGGAGATATTATTAGGAGAAAGCAAGACAATTCCAGGAATAAAAAGTTTCTACTGTCTTTCTACTATTTCTACTACCTCTTTTTTTWAATTTTTTTTTTCCTAAGGGAGATGCTGCCAAAGGCTGTGTCTGAGCATGGCTCCGAGTGGGGCTGAGGCCCTTGTCTTTAAAGTAGTCATGGCATGTTTGTTGCTTGCCTATGCACACAGTTCTAGCCAAGGGTCTGGGGCTGAGCTGGARGCTGGTCAATGAGGCTTGGGAGAGAAACTTTTCATACTACGTCTCTGCCATGACTTACTGTGACATCAATGAGAGTTTACTTCTGGGCAAAGATAAACTTGTTGGCTGAAAAAAATAGGCATGAGAACTTCTCCTGCCCAGGGATCTGTTTCAGCTAGACAAAGTTTAGCCATGGAAAAGTCAAATGTCTTTCCTGAAATAGGGAGAGGCATTTCCCTATACACGGAACAGGGACTCCCATCCCAGTCCATCCCATTCCAGTCCATCCCATCCCATGAAGAATTGCCCTTGGGCAGTCCTTGTCTCCCTCTAATGTCTATAGGGAGTGTCTAGAAAACTAGGCCACTATCCCACTCCCTCTCCAGTCTTAGTTCACTTGTGCTAAATTGTGGGCAAATTTGCTGTGGTTTAGATCTGGTTATAAGGTGTATTTGGGCACTAATTTAGTCTTAAGACCACAGTGAACTCTCAGATATATCCTACTGCTTTGATGCTACATATACGATAATCCTGCAGTGAGCTGGAACTTGGCAGAGACTGGAAAGAATGTATTCAGTGTGCAGCTTTAAACTGCACCAATGCATCTGGAGWGCATCAGCAAACTACCACAATATGCATGTAAAATATTATCTCCATGCTCTGCACATCTACCTCAATGGTGTGGCTGATTTTCCTGAAGGAATAACAGTGTATAATGTAAAGATCAGTTTGGTTGTATTGGGACATTTTTTAAGAATCATTTTGCTTTCAGGTCCATGAGTTTTCAGCAGAGATTTAGTAGAGGGTCCATATTTCTAGTAGAGATTTTATAGATATGACCTACATGCAGACAGGTGCTTCCCTTTTWAAAAAAATGTATTTTATGCTTCTTTGGTTAAATATAATCGGGATTAACCTCAACAACCCAGATGATATTAATGCAGTTCACAGAGCTATTCTCATATAATCTGTATAAAAATGGCATAAAAGGAAAACTGGGATTTGTAGGATGTCTTGGAAACATCTCAAGCATGGCCAAATGGGCAGATGCTACTGCTGTCACGTTGTCGTACAGAGCCTTAGCTATCATCTCAAAAAGACAGGAACAACTTTCTCCTAGCATGTAATTGTCAGGAGACTCAAGTCAAAGTGGAAACTGGGTGTCCAGAGCCTGTGCAGGGACTGGCAGAGTGCAATTACTCTAGTGTTAGCTACCTGAAAGCTCGGGGTCTGGTCTGAGGCAGTGCTCCAGACTGCCCTATAACCAGCGCAAGGCCAGAGGCCTCTCTGGAGACAACCCAGCTTAGAKGCTTAGGCTGAGGTTCAGCCCCGTCGTGGGTACACCAGCAGCCTGGAGATGATGCCTGATTTCTAGATGGGAATCACTCCACTGGGAACGGATTGTGGTCCACAGGCTCAGAGSTTTCACCTGCAGGTCAAAAATGAAGGTGGGCACAGCGTTTACAGCAGTGGCTGTCATGATGCTAACAGGGTGCCAAGGAAGTTTTCCAATGGGTGAAGCTTGATTTTCTCTCTTTTTTTTTTTTTTTTTTTTTTTTTTTTTAAAAAGGCATAGCTCCAGTCTGACAGTGGGAGGGTTAAAAGCCGAATTCTTGCAGACACAGGGACAGTGGCTTTTTGGAAAGGCAGATTACCCTGTTGTCACCTTTTGCCCACTCCTTTTACCAGCTGCTGACATGCAGTAGAATTTGTCTGAAGATGAGGATTAATGTAATGGCTGCTTCTGTTCCTCAGTACTTTTTCTGATGAAATTTGATCACTCTTCTCCACATTCCTATTCTTCACCTCCTCTGAGAGGTAAACATAATCATTGGAAACAAAAACTGTCCATACCAAAAAGCTTAAATCAAATCAAACTTGAATTCTTTCAAATATTTCCCCAATTAAATATAGTTAATTCTTTCAGGCCAGCTTTGACCACTGAGAAAAACACTTTTTTTCCAACATTGTTTTCATTAGCRTCTACATTATTTATTTATTTATAARTCTGGACTGCTCCAGATAATACAGATAATATTTTGAATGTSTTTTGTTCTGGACCAGTGAGAATGGAAAAATCTAACCTTTTCTGTATCTACAACATCTTTAAGGGATTAATGCTACAATGCTAATAAAGACATTACCTGAAAGCCTTATAAAAAAAGTAATCACAATTAAACTGACTGGCAGGTCTGTGACATGACTCGTTCCAAGATCCGGGTATCTCAGTTGTCCAGGTTTGGTCAGGGCAGGACAGGAGCATCTTCCAGCACGTTCACATAGGACTCCTCTATTGGGACTAAACAGGGCAAGGTGGCTTGTGTGCGCTTCACATTCATCCTGATGCAAGCCAAACTGCAGCCACAATGTCAGCCTCAGCTTGGAAGTGATTCTGCATCCCCTACTTCAGGCAGGGAATATAGTTCAGACATCATAGTCACAATTAATGATAGATAAACTGTTTTCCTGGAGGTTCTGTTTATTATGTGCCGCTTGGAAATATTGTAGTTTCTTCCTCAAAGTCTGTTTATTACCAAAGACAGTCATGGTTTCTCTATAGACCCTCGTCTAACGCTTGTGTTTTTGCATCTGTCTGCAGACACAGACAGATGCAACAGACAGTCTTTGCTTAAGGGTGGTTTTGGACAATGCTCAAAGATGCTATTGAGGCCTGAAAGAATAACAAAAATGTGCATTAAAGAAAAAGAAATAAAATTTCTGTATTGATTTAGTCAGAAGACCTTCATTGGAATGGCCAGGATCAGTGGCTTTAACCAAGAATGGACATATTGTGGAAATGTCTTGATAAGTAAGTTCCAGAAAGTGGAGTTCATATTTGCTGCGCTCTCACAAGCCAGAGGTAAAAGATACAGATATACAGATATTTACAGATATAAGGGCTGTAGCTTCTTGCATTTACGTGTTTCATTACCAATTCATTTTAATCAGAAATTGAAAAAAAGCAAAAAAAAAAAAAAGTGTAATTCCTTAAAAATACCAATGTCAAAAGCAGATTAAACTCTCCTTATTAAATGCTGAAGAGCCTGTTATGATCAAATTTAAAATAGAGCTCAAATTCATTCTCTTTAGGATTGCTACACGGTCTTAAAACATGTGTCAAAACCTATTTTTCCAGCTATTACACTGCAATAATATAATTATTTTCTAGACACACAAAAATGCAAGAAAAGTGCTCAGGACAATTGTTAAAATTATAATACAATGTTATCTTCAGTTAACAAGTCAGGTAACAACATCAAGTCCAGAAGATCTTGTGCTTATTTTTCTTACGTAGGCAAACTCCTGCTGAGCTGAGCGTGGCTTTTGCTTTTCAAAGACGAGGTAAACACCTGTTAATTGGCTAAAGGTTTATATTTGTTATACTTGTTATTTATATATCTATTAAGTGTGCAAAGGGCACTAGCTGGAAACATAATCTGATAAGAAAATTACGGAAGCAATGGGAGGGAAGCAATGCCACCCTGTCACACGATATATTTTCCTGCTACGCAAATGAAAGTGGCAGCCAGGAGGAAGTTTCAGTACTTCAGTTTCTTTCTTTTTTTTTTTTTTTTTTTTTTTTTTGAGTGAGTAAATAATGACTGCAAAATAATGAGTCAGTAAAAGAATGACTGCAGTTGAAAACTTGAGTTAACACAAGGCATTAAATCAGGCCAGGAAGGCAACAAAGTCCATCCCGGGAGTCTGTTCCAGGCAGCAGCTGCTCTAAGTGAGCTGGAAACTTCCCCAGCTTTCTCCCATGACTGCAGATAGGGCCTGTGGGGTTCTTTTACCTTATATCTATACCACCTTTGGTGACTGACACCAATACCAGAAACACCTGAAGCCTCTGTGACAGGTGAACATGATAGGAAAGAATATGGTCACATTTTGCATTTAATGATGGCCTCAGKTTTGCTCCTGTTTTGGTTGGTGATTTGCTCTATTTATGAAGAGAGAGAGCATAGGGAATGGCCTCCCAAAATGCAGCCGAGTTGAAGAAATTCAGTATATGTCACTAGCAGTGGATTCAGCACTGCAATATTCCCCTGCCTATGGATTGCAGGCTTGCCGTGGTGTTGCTCTGCTGAACACACTTACAGCAGGAGAAGAAGAGTTGAAAGGAGCTGATAGAGACTGTAGCTCCTTTGAGACTGAAAAGGAGATGTAGATTCACAGGAGCAAAGAGATACAGGAAATATAGCCGKGGGGAAAAAAACACGTATTTGTTGCTGTTATTTTTAAAAAAAGATCTTTAGAATTAAAGCCCTTAGTATGGAACTTGGAGATTTTACACAGTGGATTAAAGTGGATCAAAAAAAAAAAAAAAAAAATCCCCATAGCACCTTAGCTGCACTGGTGCAACCAGGCTATTGAAAAGTTTCCTTTAAATTTTCCTGATAATTCAGGTACAGGCCAATCTGCTCTCCCACAGCAGAGCTACTGATGTCAGACTGATGGGTGTGGCGTGGAGCTGAATTTGCCCTTTTGACCTTCATGTTTTCCAGAAATAACTTGGGAAATGTGGAAGTTTTGTTTTGTGCTCAGTGCTGTGGTGGTCTGTGGTGGAAGCCAATACACTGCAGTAACAAAAGGAAGCTGTCACGTCGTTGATTCTGCCCAGAATGCAAGTGCAAATGCTCTCCCTCCACAAACTGCTCAACCTTCTGAATGCACACCCAGGTTTAAGCTAGAGTCTTTTGTAGATATTAGTTTTTGCAATTCATTCRGGTGAAAGCAGCAAGTATGCAATTTCTGTAAACTAATAAATGCTCTGTGTAAATGAAAAAATCTATTCCAGCCACTCAGGTACCAGGACAGGACATGTGGATGAGTTCTTTGTTTTAAAAGCAGTTCCTTAAGAACAACAGAATGACCTTTGAAAGGTGTGGGTAYGTGTGAAAGATCGGCTTTCAAAAAACGACCCAAGCAACCAAAAAAACAACTCGGGGACCCAAAACCTCAGTAGCAGAAAAAAGGCAAGTAACCTGTGAGTGAACTTAAAGGCTGCTTTATATATTTTTTTAAGTAAGCTGGTGTTCTGTATTTCAGGATGAAGACAGGAGGAGATCTGTGGCAGGAGTATTTTGTTATGTCTTAATATTAAAAAAACAGCCCACTTGAAAATATTCTGTCTAGATATCCTGATGAAAACCAGAGTAGGGGCATAGATCCAAAGGAATCAATGAAGATACATCAATTTATACCTACTGCAGGTTTGCCTCTTGATTTATATTCAAGACCTTTTAGGATGATGGCTAAACATTATGATTTTCTCTCTGATATGACATAGCAATGGCTACAATAAAACAGCTCTAAGTGGAAAAAGAGAGCAAAGAAGATGTGGGAGAGAACTGAGCACAAGAACAAAAGTATAAGTGGTTTCTGCATTTAACATCAGATGATTTCATGTTGCAGGGAGCTGAACTGAATTTGCTCAGGCATCTCTATGCCTTAATCTGTCATGGAAAGGGACCTGCATGGCACCATCAGTGCCTGCTGTACTGGGCACCACCAGCACCAGCACAAGAGTRGGAGAATTGTCATGTGAGTAGCCCTAGACAGGCCTGATGTCTTCTGCAGAGTAGTCTGTGAGCTCAGCTAAATAAGTTAGATAAATTATGTTAGATAAATTATGGCCTGAATTTTTTTTTTGTCTGAATGAAAACAAACAAATATTCTGGAAGTATTGGCCAAATAGACTATCATCCCACATAGGATTTCTAAGGAATTCTAGCAATTCTGGAGATAAAGATAACATTAATTGGAGCCCCACCAGCTAAAGCAAGCTCAATTCCTAGCAGAGAAAGGACTTATGTAATCTCAGTGATGATAAGGACAAGCTGGAAAATGAGGGAAGGAAAGAGAAGAAACTGCACAGGAGAAAAAACTCATCCCCTCATCTTGTGTGCTGCTTTCTTGCATCCTCTCTTACAGGACTCTATCTTAAAACTGATTATTGCTCTACTAGTGGGTCATTACAGACGCATGGAAAGAGGTAAGACTTTAATTTTGTAATTATTTTTACTTTGCCATCAGAGTAAGCAAACTTCGAAGAGACAATGCATCAGTTTTTGTTTAGCTGCCTCAACATGATGTGTAGAACAAGATATTTAGCAAGAGCTTCATGGCTTGAGGTATAYTCATGGTCTCTGTGGAGGTAAGGTAAGAGTGGAGTGAGGTCTGAATGGGCTGAAGAGAAATCAATGTCACAAGACATGTCACATGTCACAAGGTGTTTTTCAAAGATTATAGCAGCACTTTAGCACTTTAACCCCTGCAATGTTGTTCTGTGGGACCAGAGAGCTGCTCTGGGCAGAGAGACAAGAAAGGTGTGCCATATGCTGGTGTGGCTTGAAAGATGGGAACTACTCACTGTATTTTAAAGACTAATGATTAGTATTGATTACTTGAGAAGAAAGAAGGGAGTGTCTGTAAAATCGTGAAGGACAGGAGGTGGTATGGCCTGGTTATTTGTACTTAAAACACAAGAACCAAATGCCACCTCCTGACAAGATGAGGCACCTGATTAAAGTCTCAAAGGTGCTGGTACCCCCAGACTTCAAGAGAATAATCTCTGGGAGGCAGGGCTTGGCACTCGACAYAAGCCTTGTTTCTTAGAGCTCTTCCCTAAGCATTAACTTCTGGGTGCTGCTAGAAACCTGACCCACTTTTTAAGGTCTTACAAGAAAGCAGAGAAGGCAGCCAACAAAGGCCCGTTGGATAGCTGGCCTCTCCTCTCAGGATAGAGATGGATAAGTGAAGGATAAGATCTCTGGAGAGATGTACARTGGGGTGCAAACATCCAGATTTCAAAATGTCTCTTAATTAGCATATCGAGAATAAAATATCGTGAAGGATTTTCMTTCAGTAAGCAGGCTGTAAATCTGGAGTGATTCCAGCAGTAATCCTGACTCAAGTTTGTAAAGGCAGCAGAGAAAAAGTGATCAAATGGATCAGATTAGCTCAGTACACTCAAACTGCCATTTRCTAGCTATTCAATGGTATTAAATTTTCCTTCTGCATACCTTACGCTGGCTGCTGATTTTAATTGCTTTCTATTTTGTGAGGCTGCATAAGATCGTCAAGAATTATCTGCACATATCTAAATGAGGGCATGATATATATTTACTGTCAATTATTTCATTGCCAATATAGAAAATAGATGGCATCTTAAAATAGACCCTTTCCTTATTTGCAACACTCTTTCCAAACTCAAGCTGGAGCCATTAATAAAGTCAAACTAAAGTGCATGTGCTGATAAAATTTAACACATGCAACAGAAGTTGAGTGATACTCAGAGCCTGCAGTTTTAATGACAAAACAAACCAATAAATCATTTCAAATGATTCATATAAACATGCAATAAGATCTATTTACGTGTCCAAAGCCCGAGGAAAGTCATTTATTACTTTCAGCAGAGCCGTAGTTGCTGAGTGCTTTGCTCTGCCTTCAGATCTTGATGCATGAAGCATATTCACTGGAAATGCATGGCATATTGTAAAGGCATCTCCTACATTTTGACTCTCATTTGGCCTCCCAGACTTTCTGCATGTATGTTCTGATTGTCACATATGGCTATTCCTTTTGATGTTTAAAGGAATCTTAGTTTACCTGGTATCTCTAATTGCTGGAAAGGAACTCTCCACCCTCTAGATAACATTTTTAATGGTAGTGACCATGTGCTTCACCACAGTCAAGGCTGCTACAAAATCCTCTTTCATGCCCAGGTGTTCCATAACACTAAAGATTTTGTCTCTCTCCCACATGACTAGTCAAAAAGCAATTACTGAAGATAATGAACTTCTTCTCCATCATGACAATGGATAGAAGGGAAAATGGACACCAGAATTCTTTATCTATGAACATTATTTAGTCAGAATTTCAGGTAGAATTCATGAAGAAAAACTCTCTGCCTTGTCTATTAATGGCAGACAAAACCACAGCTATTTAAACCTCCCTCTCAAAAATTCTTCAGTGATACTTTGGGAATCTCCACAACTTAAGACAAAGTGGGATGTTTTGGGGAAATGAAATTATATTGGTCTGGAAGAGGATGTCTGCATTGGGAATGCTGATGACTTGCTCGGTGGGGTTTGCAGGCTGATTTCTTTTTCTTGGTGATCCTCTGCTGTTGAAAAGTGCCATTTCGTGGATGACAAAGGGTGGGCAAATTTTAACCCCTCTGTGTTTTTGGCTTTTTGCTGGAACTTTGGACCTCAGCAAAACTGACTGACCTCCAGTGAAGATCCTTTGACTTGATCAATCTGCATTTCTACAGGTGGGGCTGCAGCTAYGGCTGCCAGGGCTGTCAGAAGCTGGTCAGTGACACTGGCCCACGTGGACTGTTTAGCACAGGAGAAGCGATGCTCTAAGGAGGCATTCGATGATAATTCAATGTTCAATGCTCACTGTGGATGAGGCACTGAGTTGCTGAATACCACCTGAGCATATGCTTTTGCTGTCATTCATACGGGCATGCTGTTGCTGTGCTCTTCCAAGTTTCAGTATCTTCCTGTTTAGTGCAGACAGAGCTGCCTTTTCACTGCAAATAGAGAAAGTGTTGAGTATCTTCAGAAAATGTGAATGTAGATTTAAGTCAGTGATATCAGCTAGGGAGGGAGTCGGTCTTACATCTCTCTGTACTTACCCTTGGTACTAATGATATGCCCTAAAGAAAATAGAAAAAGGATTGGGAATGCCCTAAGAATATAGATAAATGTAATTTTTAGCCTTCTGTCCATAGACATAGGAAAAATTTTACTTTTTGTGCACATGTCCAGCAGCATGATTCTTGAAGGTGAAATAATTGTGATCCTCAAACTGCCCTGTGCTGAAGGATGCGTGAATGACTGTGTAATAGAAAAACGTGAAATTGTCCGTCTTATTCTGCTCCTTTTATTTTAAACTTGCCTATTTCTGTTGCATATTATTCTTGAACACATCCCTGAAGTATTTATGACCAAAATTCTTCACACATGATTACTAACTCTTGAAAAGAGACCTCTCCTCAAGAGACCTTTAGGTGGCTAGCATGGTTGACCACAAAGGCAAGGCAAAAATTTCATTCAGAAATCAAAGAAAATGTCTTGAAAGGGAAGCCTAAAAGGAAAAGGAAAAGTCAGCTATTCAGAAATGAGTCTATTCAGTTCACGTTCTCTTTGTCCTGTGTACCATGAGGAACAGAACTGAGGTAACTGAATGCAGCAGTGGAGCCTTAGGAAGTTTTAAAATTGTTTTCTTGCCTTCCAAATTGCAAAGTGGGATCATTTTTCTGAAAACAGGTACCTTGGGACTCTCTTGACAGCTCCTAGCTTTTTAACATGTCTTTACGTTTTCTCACTAGTAACTCTCTTATTCCCAGACACAGAAAGGCTACATGACTTTCATGCCCTCATGCACGAACTGATGACTCGACTGCTCCAGCTCGCAGCTGTGGGATGCAGAACCTCATCCTCTGTCCTGCTACGTGTCACAGCACTCTTATATTGTGTGCAGACTGCTTTTGGTGGAGGGATGGGCTTTTAAAAACTCTCAAGGCTCAAARGCAGAGGCAGTACAAGGTCTTATCCAGCATCTTGCTGCTTAGCCTCAAACCTTCGTAACCCAATTGATGAAGAGACACTTTCTCCTAACAAAATGATTCCTTCCATAGTAGCCCAGCTGAAGGAGAGACACTTTCTCCTAGCAAATGTATACATAAATATGCATGAGGACCTATTATCTGCCATACTTTCTTTTTAAAAATAGAATTATTTACTGTAAAATGTAATAATTCTTATATTTAAGAATATAATTAAATAAATTTAAATAAGTAATGATTATATTACAATTAAAATAATAAATATAAAATAAAATGACTCTTTCTGTCTCTCTTTTCCGCTTAAATAAGAAAAACAGTGAGACATTACCAGTTTTGAAGTTGTCCAAGTGAAAACATGCAGGGTGCTGTGCTGCCTAGTGGTGAGGTCAGAGGGATGGAGGTGGTTTTTATCTACAGTGTGCCTGCAGGCCAGGCAGGACGCCCAGGCTCACAGAGTCCAGGGGCCATGAAAGACAGGGACTGCTGAATTCATGCTGCATTATGCTGTCTGGGGAGAGGTGGAACTGAGAGTGTGACTGCTGCTGCACATATTCTCCATATGCACTCTGACATGCACGCAGCTAAATAGAAATAGGCTACATCAATCCCCTGAGTCTGAGAGTAGCTGTCAAACAGCAGGTGCTCTGAAAACTGCACAGCAAAAACTCATTAGACTAAACATCATGGCTGGATAGAACTGTCTCCTTTATGTAGTGGTGGTGTCCTGGAGAACATGGCTGGGCTGCCTAGAAGAGGCTCTGCGTCTAGATCTACTCTTATTTGCATCAGAGTAACTCCATTAATTTCATGTGGTCTGTACTTGTTTTGCAGCACTGGACATCATAAAGTGAAGTTGTCTTAGGTCATTGATTTCCATGTGTAAACTGCCCAAATTCTAACTCAGCCAAAACAGCCAGAGTTATTGTCACCTACTTAATTTGCCTTGCCAAAAATAGGAATTTCTGTCTTTTTATTGTAAAGAAAGTCCATATGAAAACTGTGCTTGCTGGAAACTGTATCATTAAACCCTGGATCAAGTACCCAAGGCTCATGTTAGCTCTGTCTTGCTCTTTTTAGAGGTCCCTGATGACTTTACATAAAGTTAGTAAATACTGAACTCTATCCAATGTCTCTTTGGGAATCATATACAATTCTTGCCTGGTAGATGGTTTCTATGGAGTTTGGGCAGAAGGGGAGTGTAAAACAGTTAGTGAAGCGTTCACTAGGAACCAGTATGACATGGACTCAGCTAGTAAACAGACAGTGGGGAAGAATCGAGTCAGAAACTTTGTGTTTTCTTAGTTCTCCTCCTTTCCAAATTAAAGAATGGATATGAAATGAGTGAAACCCCTTTTTGGTAAAATAAATATAGAGAAACTAATATCTGTCAAAAACTCTTAGTGCTGTTCCATTTATTGTGAGTTGAAGACCCCAAAAGCCATGAGGTAAAACTGACTATCTGAGCACTGTCACTACTGCACACTATGGCTTGGTTTCTACAGTACAATCAAGCATAAGGTGTCCTGACTAAACAGAGTCTAGTATTTCCATACCTTCTGTTATTTTCTGCTGCAGAGCTCTGGGTTGTTTTACTTTCTAGTATAAGCCAAGACCAATACCATTGTGGCTTTCTGGTTACTAGCTAGTAGCAGAACACAAAAGAAAATTAATATGTTCGGCACCTACCTAACCCAAAAGGAAGTTCAGAGTCCTGCACCTAGGGAGGAATAACTCCTTGCACCAGGACAGGCTTTGGCTGACCTACTAAAGGCAACTCTGTGGAGAAGACCTGAGAGTCTTTGTGAACAACAAGATGACCATGAGCCAGCAATGTGTTCTTGTGCTCTTGTGGCCAACGGTATCGTGGGGTGCATTAGGAAGAGTGTTGCCAGCAAGTAGAGGGAGTTCCATCTGAACATGAGGAAAAACTTTGTTACTTTGAGGGTGACTGAGCACTGGAACAGCTTGCCCAGAGAGATTGTGGAGTCTTCTTCCTTGGTGATACTCAGAAGCCACCTGGACAAGGACCTAGGCAACATGCTGTAGGTGACCTTGCTTGACCTTTCCAGAGATTCCCTTCCAACTTCAGCTAGTCTGTGATTCTGTAAGCAGAAGGAAAATTAAAAAAATAGAGAGTACTTAATATCTTTGATTTACTTATTTTCTGAAATGATTTGAATTTGTATGCTAAATTTAGTTCTCAATTCCAGTAGAAATGATCTTACCCCAATTTAGGCTGGTGTAACTGAGAGCAGAATTTACTCACTGTGTTTAAAATAGAGACAGAAATTACTCACAACTGAGGCACTTCTTAACTCCTATTCATGCTTGCTCCCTTAGCACTGTTGTTGCAGTTGTTATTTTTCTATGGCAGCAAACAAACAAATTAACATAAATATTATTTGAAAGGAAATTCTATTTAAAGATGTTGAGACTGTGGGGAGGAAAACATTAATGATAAAAGCTGCATGAAGATCCACCTCCTGTAGACTTTGCGTCTCTGTGATTTAAGCAACTGCTTTAGATTATTCTCAAGGTTTCCAGAGCAATTTTTTTTCAACCTTTAGTTAAAGATCACTTTTAGCAGGCAATCAGTTTTATTAATCGCTTGGGTGGTCATATAACTCTCTGTACTTTATACACATCTGTCATGTAATAACTCTGCAGTGACTGTAAAACTGTTGGGTGTTTTATTATAGAGCGAGATTTAGGCAGGAGTGAAGATGCTGTGCCTGCAAGCAAAGCTTCTTGCAGCTCGGAGTAGTGAATGAAACTGATACTCAAGTTTTAGAAAGAAAATCCCATCACTGGAGGCAAAATTACAGTGTTAGAGCGTTTTCCTTCCCACCATGGTTTCTGAGGGAAAATCTGCAGTGCAGCCTGCAATTCTGGTCTACGAGCACTAAAAATAGTGCTTGGTGCTGCGCGTTGTGTGCGTGGTGCAGAGCAGTGCCGGGTGCCCTGGTGGGGTCTGGTGAGGGGTCTCTGGGGTGCTCCTTGTGGGGCCCACACCAGCAGCAAGGCAGGGCTGTTGTGGAGGATGCCCCTTGCCAGCCCGGCTGGGCCGCAGGGGCCAGAGGAGCCAGCCTGGTGTGGGAGCTCGACAGGGTCTGGTGCCGCCTCACTGAGGGTGTCCGGAGCGGGTGTCTCGACGGGGTTGTTTGTTTGCGTGTCCCTCCTGCCGTGCTCCCCTGGCACGGGCACAGCTGCCCCGAGGACAAATTGTTGGGTGCGCTTGGTGCAGCTGGCCCTGCGTGATGTCAGCCTGGATGTACCAGCTATACACGGCGAGGTAAAAACAGCCCCTGCTTTCCTGTTTACGCACGCAGGCTTCCTCCTCCAAGCTCCCAAGTAAAAACAACCCGGCTTGGCAAAATAGCACTTCTATTTATTGCAATGGGATCGAGCTCTCTGATGGCGGAAGGGGTCTCGTTTGACCAAATCCTCTGCTCGTGACTGCAAGCAGTATAAGACTGGTAGCTTGGGCACCCATAACTGGGTGCCTTGTGGTTCCAGTCTGGCACTGGCAATGGGCCTGGTGGCAGGTGTGCACTGTGCCCCTCTGGGTGTCCWGGCTCATTTCTCCTACTCTGGAGGCTTCTTCCTCCCAGCAGCTCCCAATTAGACTGTTAAATTGGATTTTACCTATCTTCAAATTTCCAAAAGTCTTYTCTTCACATCTCTATTTCTGTGGACTCTCTCATAGTCAATGTAGTGAAATGGAGTAAATGCAGACGCCTTGCATGAATGTCAAAGAGTTGTAAAGAAGAAATATTTTCTAATAGGACTAGAKATTTGTTTCTGTAGATAACAAAAATGCTACATCCTTTTTCTTAGTCTTTGGGACTCCTGGCTGAGGCTACTCGTGCTCTATAGGACATTATGGACTCAAACTACAATGATCTCAGAACTGAGGACTCAGGACAACTGAYGCCAGAAGGGACTTCAGAAGTTCCTAGGCAAAACTCCTGTTCCAAGATGGACTAACTTAAAGCTAGAGTTGCTCAATGCCTTGTCCAGATGAATTATGAAAACCTGAAGGGACTGAGATGCCACTGGGTTTCTGCTGTAGTGTTGAACCACCCATACTGAGTCATATTTTTCCCTGTGCCAACCTACGACAATCTCTTGGCCTTTCTTGTGTTTCTCTGAGAAGATTCTTTAAAACTTCTCTCTGGGTAAATGAGGACCCTTAGCTTTCTCCTGGTTGACCAAACCCTCCTTCCTCGGCCTGTCTTCAAGGAACACAAGCTGCAACCGTCTAGCGGCTGATATGCACGGATATCTACAGTTTGTTAAAATCAGCCTTGTACTCAAGAGTCACCAGCTGGGCGTGGTACTGCAGATGAAGCAACACAAATGCCAAACAGAGTGGGYAATCTGTTCCCTCAGTCTGCTGGTTGTGTCTTGGTAATGTAGCCAAGTGTGTGGTTAATTTTCAAAGGCTGCTCTCCTTGTTCGCACTTAACTTGGTGTCCAATAGCACCCAGTCCCTTTCTTGCATAGCTGCAACAAGGCAAACGGCTCCTAGCCTGTACTCATGTGGCCGGTGTGTCAGGTGCAGCACTTCGCATTTGTGCTTGTCGAACTTTTTGAGCTCCAGTTTGTTGTACTCCTCTATACATCAGCCATGGTCTCCAGTATATCACCTGCTCACTGCAAACTGATGTCAGCYTGCTGAAGGTGCTTTACTCCACTGCCCAGTTTGTTGATGAAGACAAACTGAGCCCAACGATCTAGTAAGAGTTTGTTTATGAATCTTGGAACCTGCTGATGCTCCACAGCTCCCCATCTTGAMTCTAGGGATACTATGGGAGGCCGTATCAAACACAATATTAAAGTCAAGGTAAATGATATCTGCTGCTCAGGTTCTGTCCACAGAATCATTCATCTCATTGCAGGTGGCAATTGGGTTGCTCAGGCACAGTTTATCTTTAGTAAAACCATGCTGGCCGCTCTCATTCATGGTTTCCTCCTTCCTGAAAATGGTTTCCATGAGGACTATGACTTGCTTCAAAATCTTCCCATTGGCTAGGGTGGGGGTTTATTATTCCTAAATTCTTCATTTTTTTCCTTTTTTTTTAATCCTCCATTTCTGAAGTTATCTTAGCCTGACTATAAATGTTCTTCATATGAAAAAACTCTATAGCAGTCTGGACGAAAACGTAAACATGAGGGCTAGAACTTAAAGGATCCTTAACTATTCCTATCCTAGAGTCATTGTCTTTCACTAAAGAATAACATTTCTCATTTTTAAGTGTTCAGCAAGATAAAACCACATCTAGCATACACACAGTTATTACCAGAGGCAGGGCAGCATCAGAGGAGTGGAAAAAATTAAAAAGAAGGAAAATATAGCACAAACTTTGCAAGAATATCTGAAAATCAGATCGTGATTGATTAAAACTGTTCAGCCCAAATGAGTTCGCAATCCATTAAAGCAGTTAAATGGGTGTTCAAGTTTGAGAGTATGTGTAGTGCACTTGACTTAAAATTAATCACTTTCTAAACCATTTGGCTAGATCAAATGCTAGATGATCTTTGAAGTTAAAAATATGGGTCCAATTTTATAAACCAAAGAAGGATACCCCAAAAGTTAAAACTCTTTGCCATTTCAATAGAAAAAAGRCTCATAAAAGATCTTATTAGGAGGTCCATTCTAGTGTGTATGGACCAGTCACTAGAGGGCAACAACATGCTCACTCATTTCCAAAAAGCCAGGCAGTCAGTTGGAAGAAACAAGCTTTTWTTTTTTAAATGTCATGAAATGAGACAAAAACACTAAAAAAAGAAACAGTTCTTTTGCCTGTTCTATCTTAGGTTAAAAGGTGAAAAATCTCCTCTAGCCCTKCCAGTTTGGACAAATTAATTTCAAATGTGTATGAGAAAGCATAGGACACGGTGTCCCTCCATGATCAGACAGTTGTCCGGAGCTGAATGCATGGTTGAGTTAAATCAATTAGAAACATTTATGGAAAAAAAAAAAACCAAAAACTTGTAAAACTTTTTTTTTTTTCCTTCTGGTTGCTGGCTTTCGTTTTTCATTTACCACTATTCCAGGCATAAGCCATTTGGCTTGCGCACATGTCTGGCCCACGTTCTTGCAAGAGGTCTGCATTTACTATGATGGGAGAGTCCATCAAAAGACAGAGATGTGAAGATTCTTGGAAATTTGGTGACTGAAAAAATGACAGTTCTTGCCAGGGATTTTTTTCTGAAAACTGGAAAAAACAGCAGAACTGGGACTAGCTATCTGTGGGGTAAAGGAACTTATAGTGTTGATGTCTTCCATTCCACAGAAAGACACAAATCTCGCCCGTTAGTCTCTGGTTGGGTCAGCAAGGTTTTCTCTTGTTCATAGTGCACCAGCAGTCAAAAATATTCTCAAAACATCTCAGCAAGTTACTTGTTTGGAAAAGAGGAGAAAGGTGTCAACATAAACTATTTAAGATCTCTATCAAAAAAAAAGAGAAAAAATCTGATAAATAAAAATATTTTTATATTTATTAAAACCTTAAGAAGTTGAATCTGTTATGAGTAAAAAGTTGAGAGTTGACAACAAACTCAAAATCTTTTGAGTTGTAACGCATGAAGCCACTGAAGCTGCTGTGGGSTATTTATTATCAAAAAAACTCCAACAGCTATAAAACTGTGACCACAGGCTGTGATTTAAGGAAGGAATGATTTGGAGCTATTGTAAGAAGAGGTTTCTAGACACTCTGGTATCCTTATCCCATGGTGACTATCAAATTTTCACCACCCCCTTCCTGACACTCAGAAAACCATGGTGGCCTCATACAGATGGCTGAGGCCTACAATAGAAAAGAAAGGTATTTYCCCTTCTTTTTTTGATAGAGAGAGAAGAGAAACTATAGGGAATGCTACTGCTCTATCATAGGATCACAGAATGCTTAAGGTTGGAAGGGACCTCTAGAGGTCATCTAGTCCARCCCCCCTGCACACGYAGGGCCTCCTGTGTGACACAGGGTGGTGTCCAGGCGGGTTTTGAAGATCTCCAGAGAAGGAGACTCCACCACCTCTCTGGGCAGCCTGTTYCAGGGCTCTGTCACCCTCACTGKTAAGAAATTCCTTCACAAGTTCCTGTGGAACTTTTGGTGCCTCAATTTGCGACCATTTCCYCTAGTTCTATCGCTGGCCACCACTGAGAAGAGGCCAACCCCCTCCTCCTCACTCCCTTTCTTGAGATATTTATAGACATTGATCAGGTCCCCTCTCAGTCTTCTCTTCTCCAGGCTGAAGAGGCCCAGCTCTCTCAGCCTTTGCTCATAGGGCAGATGTTCCAGGCCCCTGATCATCTTCGTGGCCCTGCGCTGGACTCTCTCYAGCAGCTCCACGTCCCTCCTGCACTGGGGAGCCCAGAACTGCACACAGTACTCGAGGTGCGGCCTCACCAGGGCTGAGTAGAGGGGCAGAATCACCTCCCTTGACCTGCTGGAGACGCTCTGCTTAATGCACCCCAGGATCCCACTGGCCTTCTTGGCCACGAGGGCACACTGCTGCCTCATGGTCAACTTGTTGTCCACCATGATGGACCCTCTCTGCAGGGCTGCTCTCCAGGAGGTCGGTCCCCAGCCTGTAGGCGTGTCTAGGGTTATTCTTCCCCAGGTGCAGGACCCTGCACTTGACCTTGCATTGAAATACTATGAATCAATGCAATCATCAACAATCCAGATTATTGCTGCATTCAGAGTKTTGAGGTTTTAGTGTTTGCCTTTTCAAATTTCTGCCAGTAATTATGAGGATTAGATACCTATAGTGACATTTTAATGCATTCMCAACATTTTGGGAGCTGTGGTAGCTTTGAGAAAAAAACAGCAAATACTGCAGCATTTCTAATCAAAGTTTGTCAGTTGGCACAACTGGGACCTGTCTGCCTCATGTGATGCAGTATCATCATCAAGATATTCTCTGACATTAATTTCACAATGCAGGTRATAAATAGTTTTGCCGGTAGATTGTGTCACTTAGCAAATGTTAGCAAATTCGCCCTGAAGGGTACTTGACTGGAAGAGGGATCCAAATTCCGATTAATCCCAATTTTCTATCCCTTTTAATAAGTTCTGGGTAATTGTTTCCYCAGCAACACAAGTATTCCTCTAAAAAGACATATATGTATTGCTCCAGAAGRTCACCAGATATTTTACAGACAGGTCTCCAGAAGGTGCCTGCTAATCTTTTCTTGTTGTTTTTCCCTTGATCCTACAATCTCTGGTACCTCTGAGAAAACCACAAAGTGAGCCCAAGCCAGCTCCCCAGTGAGCTGCCAGCAAAGATGCTTTGTCCCTKCAAGGTAAAGATAGCTCTTCGTTTTCTGCCACTGTTGCAGATCATATCTCTGCTCTGACTTCTTGTTGGGCCTTCTTTTTTTTTTTTTTTGGTATGACGACCAAAACATAAACAAGTCAGACATGCACAGTAATGTGCAGAAAAYCATGTGTACTTACTCTATGTAGCCTGGCAGGCCTAGCTTTAGCCCTGCAACACTCCTCCCCGTTTGGATGACCTCTGCATTGCAGAAGGTAATGATGGACACTGGAGGCCTAAGCTGTTTGATGTAGAATCACAAATTCATGCAATTGCAGACTGGTTGGGGTTGGAAGGGACGGGTGGATATCATTCATTCTAACCTCCCTGCTCAAAGCACAGACAAGTACAGCAGGTTGCTCAGGGTCATGAACAGTCAGGTTCTGAGTGTCTCTGAGCATGGATACTCCACAACCTCTCTGTGAAACCTCTCAGGGTGTTTAATTGCTGTCACAGTAAAAAGGCTTTTTTTTTGCATGTTTAAGTGGAACTTCCTGTTTTTCAGTTTGTGCCCATTGCTGCTAGTCCCTTCAGTAGGCACTGTTGAGAAGCATCTTGACAGCAGAGGCCCTGTTGTTTTTGCACCTTCCCATCCAGTATTTATACACACTGATAAGATCACCTTGAGTCTTCTTTAGGTTAAACATTCCCAATTCTCAGCGCCTGYCCATATGTCAGATGCTCTGTTTCCTTAATTGTTTTTATGATTCTTTGCTGGTCTTGTCCCAGTATATCTACATCTATCGTCTTGGGGATGCCGTGGACTAGACTCATCGTTCTAGGTGTGGACCTGCTAGAGAAGAGGAGAAGTGTCATCTCTCTCCACCTACTGGCAATGCTCTTCCTAATGCAGCCTGGGAAGCTGTTAGTCTTTGCTACAAGGGCACATACCTGGCTCATGTTCTTCTGGTAGTCCACCAGCACTCTGGGATCTTTTTGTCCCAAGTTGCTCTCCAGCCTGTCAGTCCCCAGCATGTACTGCTTCACAGGATTATTCCTTCCAGGGGTGTGACTTGGCGTTTCCCTTTGCTGCACTTCATGAGGTTCCTGCTGGCCTATTTATACAGTCTATCAAGGTCCCTTTGAATGGCAGCACAACCTAAGTGGTCTGTCARCTACTCCTCCCACACCTCTGTCACCTCCAAGCTTGCTGAGGGTGCATTCTGTCATGTCATGCAGGTCACTAATGAAGATGTTAAGCTTTATATACATATATATATATATATACATATACATATATATACATAAAAAAATAGCCCCTGGAGTAAACCACTATATACTAGTTTCCAGGTGGGCTTTGAGCTGATCACAGTTCTTTAAGCCCAGCAGTTCAGCGTGTTTTCCATTTACTGCACTGGCCTGGGTTTGAGGAGTTTATACATGAGAATGTTATGAGAGGCAGTATCAAAAGTCTTGCTAAAATCAAAGTAAACAACATCCACTRCTCTCYTGTTATCCACCAAGCTAGCCATTTCATCACCAAAAGTGATCAGGTTGGTCAGSCATGATTTCCTCTTCATAAATCCATGCTGACTACTCCCTGTCACGTTCTTGTCCTTAAGATGTTTGTAAAAGGCTTCCAGGAGGATTTTCTTCATCACCTTGCTAGGGCCTGGAGTGAGGCTAATTGACCCATAATTCTCTAAGTTCTCCTTCTTGCTCTTCYTGAAGACGGGAGTGACARCTGCTTTCTTCCAAGCCTCAGGAACCCACCCCAGTCCCAAGACCTTTCAAAGACCATCAAGAGTAGCTTCACAGCATCTTGGCATTTGTGGGTGCATTCCATCAGGTCCTCTGGTCCTGTGAAATTCATTTTTTTTTTGAAGTTCCTCAAGGTCATGTGTTCATATAAAGGTCTAGTTCATATAAATGCTTTGCAGCTTGACCTTCTTGTAGCAAGGAAAAGGCAGCCTTGCTCCAGACTTTCCAGATGTTCTCAGGGCCTGRGATTCCTGGGTTCTTTTACTGGTCTTACCAGCAGAGACCAAAGCAAAGAAGACACTGAGTACCTTGGCCTTTTATATGTCCTTTGTCACTAGGTCCCTTGCCTAGTTCAGCAGCAGACCCACATTTTCTCTAGCATTCCTTTTGCTGCTGATATATYTTCAGAGGACATTCTTGCTCCTCATATTCCTCATCAGATCAGCTCCAGATGGGCTTTGGCTTCCCTAAMGCTGTCTTTGCACACATGAACAGCGTCTCTGTACTCCTACTGGATGACCTGTCCTTGCATCCACCTCTTTCATGCTCATGCTTAGTACCACTCCCTCTCCCTTCTCATTCAGTGGGGTTAGCACACAAATGGCGTGGCCACTGCCAGAATTGCTCATCCTAAGATGTCAGTGTTTTGTCTGTCTTGTAAGACACCWAGATTGAGTTGACTAACCCATATCATAGCATCATAAGTAGCGGTGAGTMTTCAGATCTTGAGGTCCTGAGTAAAATATCTCTGTAGCTCTCATCAATGCCTAAGCACAGGGATTCATCTTCATTAGCTCAATACCAGAACTTGGATCAGTGTGTAAAGGATGTTATTTTTCCAAACTGAGAACTTGAATTATAGATTTAAGTTCCAAAGACATTTTCAGAGCTTGGCAATAATCCCTCTGGAGAAGACATGGTAACAAAGAGCAGCGAGACTGCTTTAACTGCGGCAGAACTATTGAACAAAATTGGTGTGGAGAGGAAATGAAACATATGAATATTCCAAAGCAAATACTAAGGTTAGTTGCTGCTCATCGTCTTTTGATACATTTTTGTTAAATTTTGAATAGTCTTTGATTTTGTTGGCAGCGAAGCCTTGTCTTAAAAGAACGAGAGGAAAACATCCTCCATTGGCAATGTTTAATTTTTGAAGAGTCTCGCATTTGTCCTTCAGAAGCTTTCTTTAGGAATAGGAAGCCCTTAAGCAAATCATCTGAATGGAAGTTATGGCATCAATCTATTAGTGTGCTTGTTGATTCTGGAATTGTTATTAATTAAATGGTAGCATGGTCATTACTGCTGGTATTTCTACAAAGCTGTACAAAAGCTAATCTGCTTGATTCCAAAGTAGCAATCAGAGTAATAGAATGGATAATAATATCACATTGGCTTGGGAAAAGTTACTATTTTAATGCAGGTGAAGAGGCCTCAGATGCAAAACAGAACAGCCAGTAATGAAGAGAAAAACATGAATTACTACCAAAGTTAGGGCATAGGCGATATTATTTCCATGCCTGTACTCCATCTCACAAGCTGCCTAAATGCCCTACTGCCCACACGGCAGCAAAGTAGGCAGAGARGTGGTGACTGTTGGGCTGTCCAACAGACACCTAGCAGGTTGGTCTCCAGAGTGCCTTCTGCTGCCCTGGAAGAGATCTGCAGTTCCTGCTGCCACTTCAGTTGCTGCCATCTAGTGTCACCTTGTGGGAGGACAAAGAGCAGGTACTGCTGCTCTTTTCGTTATTACTAGGTCAGAAAAGATGCTCCCCATTTTTCGTGTGACAAATTCATCAGAAAGTGTGATTTCTACCATGAGGTACACCAGTTTCACATGCTTTTTATCTCTAGCTTTACTAACTAACTCAATAACTGGATCAGTTATCCATTTGATTACTGAAGGGATTTGAACCTGTCTTCTGCCTCCCATTAAAATGCCTTCAGTAACAGGATACCACTAGTAGGATAAATAGTTTCCACTTCTAACCTATTTCTGATGCTTGTCCCACCATGCACGATCATATCTTCACCACTTTCAGTCTTACCACTGCTGTTACTGGGATTGCTGTCTAGGTTTTCTGTTGTGCCAGCCGGTGGTTTGAATCGTGATTAAAATGAGAGTTTTTATGATCTTCCTAAGGTGGGTAAGACTTCTGGACTTCTGGTGTCTTCTCTCTCCTCCAGTGCTCCAGAACTGGGACCAGCTTAATATAGTTCTTGAAGTATTTATGGATCAATTAATCTGCATAGGTATCCAGGGAGCCAGTGACATGAAGGAAGGTATTATGATGAAGGATGCTCCCCCAAAAAAGAAAAAAGTCAACTGAGATTCTMTGTAGACTCTAAATGTCTTAAGAAAYAGCCCAATCATTTGGCAATAAAGTTTTGTTTCATCAGGATGTGTTTTTAAGACTGAGCCGCCATTTTCCCACCACAGTAATTCTAAGTGATGAAAAGAAACCATTTACAAAAACACCTTTGGGATTTTTGCTACTGGATATAGTGGGGTTTTTGAGCAGAATTCTTACTTCTCAGGCATTCTTTCTTAGACCTCTCTCTTAGGAGAAGGGAACCTGTGTGTGCAGCATTGCAGCATATGTTTCTGTGTGTTCATTGTCCAGGGAAAACTCTCAAGCACAAGTAAATATGGGGATGTTATGTTGAAAATCTCAGTTATTTCTAATTGATGAAAATACCCTGATGTTTACACAAAGCTGCACAGTGACTCACAATGAAATGAAGTCAGCAAAATACCAGACGTTTTTACATCCAAAACAGAGACAAGTGCCATATGTTCAGAAAATAGTTTTCTCCTTAGTAGATGTTTATGAAGAAAATGAATGGATATTTTCCAGAAAGACAAACTTGTGTAATATTATTTTCAGATAACAGAAGTATTTTTCCATTAAGACTCCTTTTTTTTTTTTTTTCTTCAATTTACTCTCATTATAAATCAGATGACACATAAGGGTATCTAATATACCATTCATGGATATATTAGTAATGTGTCTTCTTGCCTAACTATCAATACATTGAAAAATATGGGAAAATACTTTTCATTGAAGGTCTAAATCCTCACTATTTCTGTTTGTTTGGATCAGGATCCAGAGCCTTCAGTCAGACTAAGCAGTACCTAAGTAGATACCCAAGTCTGTTGAACTCTGATGTGGAAGACAGTTCCCAACTCAAAGCTTGGTCATGAAAGGTGTTGAGTTCAATGGAGATTGAACTCCCTAAGGAGATGGAAAGAGGTACTGTAGAGTTTGAGTAGGATTGTATTTAACCCTGACATTAAAAATTCTCTTACTGTTTTTTTCTTCTCTAACTAGAATAAGGTTTTATGCTGCAGTTATGCTGCTAATAAATTTTCGTAATCAAAATATTAAGCTGTTGACTGTTGTCAAAATTATTAACCAGAGAAGATATGTGTGATACATATCTTCATACATACTCATACACATTCTACATATCTACATACAATAGATTAGAACAGATATGAAACAAATGTCACTTTCTCTTGTAACAGAAGAGCAAGGAATCATTAAATGATCCTGGTGGAGGAAGCTTCAAAATGAACAGAAGGAGGTAGTTTCCACACGATACACRGTTAAGCTGTGAAACTCCTTGCTGCAGGATACAGTAGCTGTTAAAATTTTATATCAGTTCAAGCACAATTGAGCATATTCATGGAAGAAAAAAATCTACCAAGAGCCATTAAATAGATAGATTTGTTTCTGGCCAAGGATGTCCCAGCTGCAAGTTGTTGAGGATGAGAGAGTATGAAGTCTTGCAAGCTTGCCCTGTTCTCATACTCTTCCCTATGCATCTGTTGCTGGAGACAGGACAATTGGCTGGACTGACCTGTGGTCTGAATCAGTATATCTATTCCTATGTAGTGTGTCTGAATGTTCGGACTCTGTCTTCCTGCCAGTGAAAATGATAAAAAGCAGCACTCTTGTTCAATTCTGAGCAATCCTAAGTAGCCCGRAGTGAATTCCAAGTAATAGGAGAGAAGCAGAATGTAAAGAGAGTGGTATGATAGCTATCCGAGCAAATAAAATAATGAGAGCAAACAACATTTTTTTTTTGTGGGAAGAATTTTTCATTTGTACTGAGTTGAGACTTTTGGATTTTGAAATAATTGCATATTTTTATATAAGAAAGMATAAAGTCTGTCTGGGGTTGTCCAGATTCATTACCCCCTCTATAAATTAGCTTTACTTGGTGCCTAGTTTGAGCTTCACGACTAGATATGCATGCCAAGTATTTTACTAAAATTTTTGTTTGCTTCAGTGGTACTTCACCCAAAGAAACAATGAACCTGTTATTCATTACACTTAAGCGTAATAATAGGGTAGTGAAGGGTTGTTCAYCAACCCTGACAATTAAACTCAAACTGGATCATCATATTGTTTCATATATTTGCATAATATTGCAAACTTGCCTGCCTGTGAAGCTCCTGGACATTAGTGCTTTATGAGATTATTGGTTTTTTTTCATTATAGAAAGCCTAGTATTATTTTTTTTTTCTGAAATATAGATAACTCTTAGTACTAAAAAACACATAAAAGTCTTCTGTTTGCCTTATTTCCTCTCTAATTTATCTACCATTCTGTAGTGGCTCAGGTGTATACTTACAGCTGTGCAGGAAATCCTTTTTTTTTTTGTGGTATAACCACACATTTTTTTTTGTGCGTCACCTCTGATGACAGCCTGTAATTTTACAATGCTAAATGCAGGCAAGAGTTGACTTGTACTTGTTTCCAAAAAGGGTTTTATTTTATGCTTTTCCAGCATCTGATTCCTGTGATCAGGTATGAACTTGATAGGGAGTCACAAGACTAACAGCTTAAACTAGAGCCTAGTAACTTATGGACTCTGTCAGACATCATTGTCAGTTATATTGTGTCTAAGAATGAAGATTTGCCTGCACCTGCAGCATTACCTGAAGATGCTGTCTTTGCCAGGGTAAGAATTACAGTGCATAAAGCACATATTTTTTCCAGTCAGCTAATCTTTGCTGAATTTGCTCTATGCATCTTTTCTTGTGCTACTGACTTGTTTTCTTTGGTTTGACTTGACTGCATTTTTGACATTTGCAACATGATAATTTTCCTTATGTCACTGTTTATTTCACCCCAAATAAAACATCCTCAGTTATTTTCTAATATTTGAATGATTCCAGATGATTTTGTGGGAAGCTTTCAATACCTTTTTCCTGCTGCACTAAAGAATTTGCTATCCTAGGGCCTGTAAACAAAATCACATCTAATATACAACACTCCTCCTTTACCTGATAACAGGGTAAGAAATATGCCTCGCGGGCTGTTTTGCATTAGTTGCTTGATTATTTACCGTGGTCTAGTAGTAGCTCTGACAACCACAATCCATGTTCTGTTTGCAAACAGGTTTTTCTTAATCAGATGAAGATGTATACAATCTCTTAACCTTTGTTTCACATGCTCAAGGGACCATGTTTGCAATCAGCAGATCTTTCAACTTTTAATTCCTTTTGTGTATTTGCACACTAAAATTTAGTTTTCATGTTTGTGAGGAAAAGACAATGTTTACCCAGCCCCTTCTGTTAGCTACAGCTGCTTATAGCCTATTCACTGCCAATTGACCTTCTGTCTGCACAGAAACCACATTTCATGCTAAAAAAMCAGTATTCTACAAGAGGGCACTGGCACTTGCATTTTCTGGTCTCAAACGTTAAGGACCAATCCCCAGGGTTCACTCTAGATCTGAGACTGTTTTGGAATAGCCTTCAAATCTCCTGTGTTGGTACTTCAGAGCCTTAACTCTTGCACCTAGTCAGCAGGCTGATGGTTTGTKCTGCTGGACCAAGCTCTTGATTCCAGGGAATGTTTCAGCACTTCCTTCTCTGCTCATCACAACCATCTTTGCTACCAGCCTCTTTTCTTACCAGTTTTGCAGGGATCAAGAGCTGTTCCCTCTACTGGCAGCTTTCCTTTTGGTCTGCCTTTTCAAATAAATTTGCATACATCTTTAATTCATGTATTCCCACGATGCAGACTAGCTCTCTGTTGCAAGCTTTGAATTTCACCTGTTTAACTTGTGGGTTTTATTGCAATGCTAATGAGTTGGTTTCTGGCATCCTCTTAGCATATGCACTTTTTCTGAACTTGATTTTAATCAAAGTTATTTTTGCTTGTAGAAAAACGAACAGTCTTACCATACTGGTAGGTAATATTGTTAGACGGTTGTTTTATTCATACTAACCTGGAACAGCATGTGTGTAGTGAGCTATAATCCTCTGGCATTCTTGTAGCTTGTTCTAAGTGCCCAGCATTATCTTAATTTGCTATATTTGCCACCGTGGGCAATCCCACATTCTGTTTTTTTGTGGGCTTAGAGAGAGCAGAAAGTGCTGTTTCAGCAGGTCCCGGCGCACAACCCCTGCTCAGTAGGCGTTCCTGCACAGGCTCTGACCCTGGGGAACACAAAGCAATACCAGGGTGTTTACTCCCCTGTCACGGGCTGAAAGCAGCCTTTGCATGTGCCGCACCGCAGCTGCCTTGGGGTCGTGTAGCCGGCCGAGGGGTGGGTACGCTCACCTGCAGAGCCTCCTGGGGCAGCGTGAGCTCCCCAGCAATACCTTGAASTATCTACAGGCTCATTTTACCCCCTCTTAGGCTAGGGTAACAAGCACCACCACTTCAAAGGAGGACTCTTGCTCAGGCTTCATTTCAAGCACAAAGGAAAGGGCAAGTCAGGCCAAAGAACAAAAAGCCTGCAACCTACCTCCGCTGGGGCAGCAAGCATTGCTCAAATTTAATATGAGTGAAAGAGATTTTCTATCCCAAGGCACCCCTATTGTACTCACCCACTACATCCACAGTCCCTCCTACTCCTTCTGTACTCCAATTAAATCTACTAGTGGGAGCATATTACAGCCCACTAAAAAGGGGGGTCAGTGGTTCCCCATGTCCTTAAAGGCTCTGCTATGGGGTTAAGGACTGTTCTTGCTCTGTAAAGTTGTACTTTCTTGCTATACATTAAGATCAGCAGAGTCTTGGGGTAAACATAGACAAATCACAGTGGCACAACGAAAAATTAAGCTTTTTTTTCATACAGGTTCTATGAACTCAGTGTGTACTACCTTAATGGAAAGGACCATGGACAACAGAAYGGAACATGAGAGAGGAAAACAATCCCCTGAATTGTTTTCAACTTGATATCTGTCTTCCTGCCTTTGGTATGGGAATTTGTGGTGCAATGATGTTGAGAAATAAATAGATCTAGCTGGCAACAACAGGTCTGCTTCTTTAGTCTCACAGCAGAGCAACACTTGAATAAACATGAAATATCTCTGGGAGGACCTGACGTCCACAATCCACTGCCAAGTGACAGACAGATGAATCGAAAGGGAGCAGCGAGGGAGAGGAACGGCGTGAAGAACGTGTCTGTAGGCCCATATGATGCTGTTCTGAGAGGAGGGGAGTTTAAAAGCCTACACACTAGCTCATACTTTCTACCTGGCTTATTCTTGCTGTAGGTTTGTGATAGAAATCATCTTACCCAGATATATCACTGGAACTCATAYAAGGTCTGAGCTTTTTAGTGGCAGTCATTATTATTTCCCATTATTGCTTAGTAAAATAATTTCAAGTACTAGTCCCACAGGAGAAGGAAACTGGAGGGAGAGTATGCAAAGTGACTGAAAGAAGTCTCTTATTAATTTCAGAGAGAGCTAGGGTGAGGCCAAATCCTGTGTTGCAGGTTGTSTTCCTGGATGGCAGTCAGTGAGAAATCAGTCTTGGAGATTTTATCTAAGATGGCAGTATAACAACAGGTAGGTGAAAGAACTTCAGAGGCAAAAGCTCGTGAAGGAGAAAGAAAGGTTCTGCCTTTCACTCAATTGCTGTTGCTGCATTGAGCTAACTAGCTATACTTGTTCAACTCAGATATTCTGAGTTGCAACTCTTATCTTGAAAAGCAAGATGCCCTTATGCTGTAGCACAGCCCAGAACTTGCATGCTTGGAGTGGCTGAGGCTGCTGTAGTCCTCTCTGGGTATTTGAGATCCTGGACTGCTCCAGCTTATGTAAAGCCCTTTATTTTAAATATAAGAAAACCCAGATAGCCTGGACGTATCAGTCCATCCAGCATGGGTTGTGATACTACGTGATCTCTTCTAAGGCTGTAGGTACTGCAATCTCCAYATAATTCCTGTGTGTAACTCTGGTGTTCTGTATCCCAGGGCCTCTGAAGGAGCCATCTGTAGGCAATGATGTTCCTTCTCCTGTAGTGTCAGTTCAGGAGGAATCTTCCCCCAGCCTGATGCTCTGGAGACCTCTTCATGTTCCAAATCATGTATATGGTTTAAATAGGCCAAAGAAAGTAACTCAGACCTTGTCATTAGCCATTAGCTGTGCTCCCTGTTGCTTTGTACAGCTCTTGYCTACTCTGCCCAGAATGTGTGAGCTGAGGAGATAAAAATGAGCACATGTGTCTATGGCGTCTATGGACTAGAGGTGACTTTAGCACAGTCCAGTTAATCTATAGCAGCTTGTGAGAATCTATGAACTTACTTGTGGTAAATGTCTGATTTTTCACCTCAGGACATTAAACATTTGGTGCCTCTGAATATACTGAAGGACAAATATATACAAAGTTCTAACATTTGCTTATAATTTTCATCCCGTATATATATATGCATATATATTTATAAATATATATGTATTTTTTGGAAACTGGAAGTGATTATGGTGTGTGGTCTATGATTGAACTGGAGGAAGAGGAAAGAAACTTTTCTCAAAGAAGATGATGAGAGAAGAATTCTCTTTACTTCTTTCATAGTTCTTGAACAAATCCAGAAAGTTTCCTTTAGGTTAGAAGGTGTCCATAGTTTCACAATAGTTTCTGCATTATTGAAAATCATTTTTCCGTGTACAACCTCCAGTGAATGAAAGGGCCCACTGGGAGAGAAGGCAGACATGATCTGTAAGCACAGCAAATACAGAAGGTCTCAATGGACCTCAGCTGCTTTTAATGACCACGTGTGGACAGCTTGGGAATGATCTGCCTCTGCAGTATGGACTTGCCTGTACACCGTGAAGCTATTTAACTTTGGAACAGGTTCAAGGCTACAAAATGTTTAGGGAGCTGCCCTGAGTTACATACAGAACAGAAGCCTCAATACAAGATGTCCTAAGCTAAAAATCTTGCACAACTGCAAGTGCAAGGGTGGTTCTCAGGCAAGTTTTATTGCTAATGTGAAAACATGGTGTGTTGCAATAGCAGGAACAGGTGCTTCCAAATAAATTCCATCTCCTATCAAAAACTAATTTGTTATGATGCAAATAACTGATAGATATCAGACAACACTAACATAGTACTAAAGAGATATGGCCTTAAAAGAAAAATACAGCTGTACGCCATCAAGATTTAGACACAGCTTCCCCATGCAGAATTCAAAGCATCAGCAGGGAGCTGAGACAGAGTACTGAGTTGAGAAAGAATCCCAGAGGAGTGATATTAAATCCTGGGGATCTTCCAGCTCTCTGCTTGTGAAGAGAAGAGGAAAAGATGCTCGCCAAAGAGATAGTTAGAGATTTTAGCAGCAATTTTATTGTTTGCAATCATGGAGAACATGCACCACTAGAAGATATCACATTATTCTAACCAACAGGTATGCTCTGCTTAGATACAGAAAATTTAAACTCTCTAGTGGTTAAGAATGGACTAAGAAAAATAACTTGGTAAAAGTAAGACAGCCCAAAAAATTTGAAAATGTCCAAAAAAAGAGAATATTTCAACTGTGCTCCCTAAAATAAATATTTAATGCTCTTTTTAATTTTAAACATTGCTGTCTTAGCAAATTTGTAGAGGTATATGTTTGAAATTAGGTATTTAATCATTTATTTAAAAATCTAAGCTACTCCTCGTAGATTTGAAATCATCCTCAGTGCCAGTTCTCTCCTGTGGCATTTTCCCTCCCTATGTGGGTAATACMGCTTGGATTTCTCAACTCAGCAGCCACTAAGTGTGACTTTTTTCTTGTAGTTGATGTGGTGGCTGCATTTTCTCACTCTGCCTAAAGCCAAAATAGCACACACTTGCCTGATGCTCCTGCATCACCTCTTTAGATACTTGAGTCCCAACAGCAGACTTAATCAAAAACATTAGAGATCAAACTTCAAAATAACCTGAATTCCTGTCCTTCAGTTTCACTGGAACAGGCGGGTCGTTGCTTGCTGCTTCAGGACTATTGGGTATGGAAGAGTCCTTCAGACAAACAGGATTTCCTTGATCTTCTGTTCTGTACTGTGGAGCTGCAGATGGACATGAATTCTGGCTTATACTGCCTTGTCCGAAATATAAACTAAAGCTCTTCCTTTGCTGAGCATATGGCTAAGAGAAAACAAATACTGTCAATCTTTTTTTATGGAATATTTTGCAAACATGACAAGAAAATGAACTTCATTTCCACACATTCATTTAGGAGATGATAAAAAAAAAAGAATATCGTGATGGGAAGTGGGTAGCCTGTCAGAAAACCCACCTCTGCAGTGCCTTTGTGAGGCATCACACAATGTCTGAAGAGAAGCTTCTTGTGCTGAAATACACCCAGAACTGCTGGCACTGTGTTCTTTTGTGTAGGACAAAATCTATGCAAAATAGGAACGCCAAAGCTTGACTGAAAACCCTCTTGCTGCAAACTCCCTCGATGTGGGCTAACTGTCTTGCTGGGGTACGGCCAAAGCTGCAGAAGTCAGCGGCAGCCTTCCTGCTCCTTGCAGAGGCCTTKCTCACACAAGGCGCGTGTGGCTCCCTGCTCCGGGTGCCTTGCAGAGGGATCCACGTGCTCCTGTTGACTGCCTTGCTCCAGTCCAAGCCCTGACAAGCCTCCAGCACTAGCTGCCTTGTCRCGGGCAGAGTTCAAACATGCAAAATGAGGTGTATTCTACCTATGAGGACTCTTTCTGCTCTTTAATCAGCATCTTTCTATTGCTCTCTTCACTCTACTTTACTCTTTCTAATTTAATTTGCATAACTACTATTTCCTTTTCCTTTCCCTACTGTATAAAGATATGTATACATTAATTACCAACCCCTCAATACCTTAAGAAGAACACCAGGTAATTTTTTCAGTGACTACAGCCGTCCTTTGCTTGAGAGTGGGTTTTTGGCTGTGGACCCTACATGTGACACAGGTTCTGCATCTGAAAAACAGTTAAACTACTGATAAGTTTATTTTGCACTGGAGAAGTGTTGAATTATTTTAAATATTAGAGGGCTATTCTTCTTTACAGTGTGASCACTTTGCTAGCATAAAGAGGATTTAGAAGAAATGGAAATTATACCATTAGGTATGTTTGCAACTTTCACACTGTTATGAATCTCAGTGTTTCCCTTGAAGTACAAACCCCTCAGGGCAGGTGCTTAGGTGAAAGTCTTAATTTTTTTTTTCCTTCCTTCCTTCCTTCCTT
>PTEX01000010.1:5276309-5362051 GCA_003342815.1 Eudromia elegans | reverse complement strand
CCTTCCTTCCTTCCTTCCTTCCTTCCTTCCTTCCTTCCTTCCTTCCTTCCTTCCTTCCTTCCTTCCTTCCTTCCTTCCTTCCTTCCTCCCTCTCCCCCTCTTGCAAGATGAAGAGGTAAAAAGAAAGTCTGCAAGAAAAGTAATTTTAAGATAATGATTTCTGAACTAAGTTTATGTACTTAGCCCATTTCCAAATGAATGGCAAGGTCCAGGAGATAGTCTASCAAAAAACAGCTTGACTGTTATTAACACATGCACATCTTTTAATCTCCCTGTGAATGCTTAACCTTCACTATGTATTCTGGATGGTGATCCCAGACAGATCCTTGGGCTGATACTGTAATGAAAATTGTGTGTGGAGCTTGGTAACATCACCTATAATTAAGGTTTCCTAACCCTCTGTATTTAAAGATCCTGTTTTTGGTTGCATATAATTTTGCCAGATTAACTCTTTAAAATGAAATGACTTAGGTGCTTTCCTGGGATAGAATCTGKTTTTTTTTTTCCCTGACCGAAGTTTCATCCAGTGCTCAATCACTTCTCAAAACAGGTATAAGGGAAAAAGCTCATGTGAAAACAGTTCTCATGAAAACAGTTGAATTGGTTTCACTGACAATTGTTCGCATTTTTGTGTGTTGCATCACAGATCAGAGCTTTGTCACTAAACATGCACTACTGCCAGGGGTGTGCCTTATGCTATCCCTGAGAAAATTTGCTCAAATTTGGCTTAGTTTGGCGCCTCCAACAAATCACAAGGTCACAGATGTTTGCCTAACCTTCAGTTAAAAACCTCTGCAGTTATTCTGCAGTCTCCTGAATTAATCTGTCCTAGTACTTAACTCTTGTTRGAGTGAAAAAGGCTTTCCTAATATCTAACTCAAATCGTCCTTGCAGTAAATTAAGCTAAATTCTTCTTGTACTACAGTGAGTGGACATAAAGAACAACCGATCACTGTCCTCTTCAGAATAACCTTTTATGTATCGGAAGAATGTTATCATGCCCCGCTCAGTCTTCTCTTTTCTAGACTAAACAAACCCCATTCCTTCAACCTTTCCTCATAGCTCCAGTTTTCTAAACCTCTTATCATTCTTGTTACTCCCCCTCCAGCTATTTTCCAGTATATCTGCATCCCTTTTTTTTTTGCTGTGCAGTGCCCAAAACTGGACACAATAGCAGTAAAGCGGAATAATTACCCCTCCTGCTTCTCATACAACATTCATTTCAATGTGACCAAGAATGAAATTAGCCCTTTTCATCATAGCATCGCATTATAAATGCACATTCAAATTGTCCTGAACTATAACCCCCATATACTCTCGCCTGGAGTTGTTGCCTGCTCCTTTACTTCAGCTTTGTTCATTTTGCTTCTTCCTAAGCACAGGGCATTGCATCTGCCTTTACTGAATTTCATTTATTTAATTTTATACCGTTTSTTAATGTCTCCTTATCCTGATGTCCTAAAAATTTCAGCTCTTCCACCTTGATGTCTTGTGCAAATTCTATACGTTTCCTCCCTTTTTTTCTTTCTTTCTTTCTCTCTCTCTCTTTTTTTTTCCTTTTCTGTTATCCAAATCATTCATGAAATGATCAAATAGACTAAACATTGTAACATTGCAGAACCTSGTAGGACTGCACCTGCACCTGAAATACTTTCCTAGTGCAACATTGAGTAGCAAAATCTAATTCTTACCCATACTTGATGGATATCCTCCCTAATTCACATGCTTCTGTTTTCAGTAGTAAGAAGAATATTAAAAGCAGGGAATAGTTGGCAAGAATCCTTGCTCAGGAGCCCATTTGCATGTTCCTGGTCTTGGCTTTGTGGATGTGAAGCTAAACCTCCCCAGCCTGTCTCTGTARAGCCACATAAACTCACTGGCCTGACTCCTACCTTTCACTTGAGTGACCTGCTGTGAACACTGGGCAGGACCTGCCCCAAGATGCCAGCAGTGGGATTTAGGGGAGGCARCCTGCCTTCCTGTGCTCTGGCTGCCACCCCTGCAGTTGCTGGTGGTGGAAAGTTGCTGGGTGGGAATTACAGGGACAGGCTATGGCAATGGGGACAGGAGAAACAAGGTAGATGCGCAAGCCGAGACAACCTGTAAGAGGCAGGAAAGCTGTTTGGGAGCCTTGGACATTTTAACTAGTCAGTCCCTAGCCAGTTATTTAGAGGAGCAAGTGCTAGCAATCTGCCCTGGCAGGTAGGTGAGGCTGGTGATACAGAATGAGAAGGACAACTTAATTTACAGTGAAAGGGAAAAAGAATTATATACCTAAGAAATCTGTGAAGAGGAAGATAAGTTTGCCAAGTCAAGCAATAAGAACACATTAAATGCAAGAATGGAGATTTCTAATGTAACTTCAATTTAATGCCTTTCTGTGCTTTACTTTATTAAAATTTTTAATAGTTTGTTTTTCTGGTATGACTGCTACACACAGAATGCTCAAGGTATTGAGGAGCAAGGTACACACTACTTGTCTTTGGCATTCAGTATGTTTCAACTTACCACATTTATCACATACTTGGTGTCTGAATAGAACAGAGCAACACCCAACTATACTTTATAAAATTAACTTTATTTTAAACTGTTTCATTTTATGTAAGATCAATGATAACTAAAAATTGCCAAAGCATAAATGCTGAAAGGAAAACTGGCAAATGAGTATGCCAATATTTTCTTCCTTACTTTCAAATTAAGATGGGTCTGGTGGAAGAATTTGGATGAAGCAACAGAGCATAGAAGAAGGGGAAACGTGTTAATGATAGGTTTCGGTGATCAAGGATAGGGTTTGGGGAAACACCAGCCTTAAACAGTGCAGACTATTTCTTACAAGCACGATCACTCACAACAGTTAGATGATTCACTTGTGGTCATCCCTGACCAGTCCAGGATCCTGGCAGACAAGATCTACATGCAGCTACTCTGTACCAGGTGGGCTTGTTTTACAGGCCAAGGTAKAATAAAATGTTTTTCCGTATTTTTCATGAGATGGACTTTACCCTGTTAAAACATCTGTCTTGAAGCAGTCTTTTTCTACTGGATAAGTAATCCTGGAAGATATATGATGGTCAATAAATAATCAAGTTATTCAGGAGATGGACCTTGACTGCTGGTCTTATTCATCTTTCTCAGATAGAAGCTTCCTTGGATCACAGAGAGTGTACAGAACATTTATATTTTTTTCTGATATTCATCATGTGAATATTGAAAGCTTATTTGATGATGAGTATAGAAGACCTATTTACAAGGTACAGGGACTTTTGAGCATTGTGTTAACATTGATATACTCCTACCAACAGCATTAATCCACCCTAGTAAAGAGTAGGACATTGACATAATTTCGTAAGTTGACATGAGCATTCAAGGAGGTTCAAAGCTTGAACATACTTCTGCACTAAAGAAGGTTTTATAATTATATCTTTTTCAATTGTTTTATGTTGTTCATTTCTGTGMTAATTTTAATGGTCATATTTATAGTGGAGATACTGGGCAAAAGTACTGATCCCCTCAAATTCATAGTAGAAGAGATCCAAACCTCATAAAGCACCCAGTCAACCTTAGTTACTGTCTGAGTTTTCTGTTGGATCATTGGAAAGAGTTGGAAAGCCTGCAGGATTTCCAATCAGAGACAGACATAYTCACCCTCTGGAAGTATTCACAAACACCTACTTTTTTCTACAGACTATATTGGAAATCTGGCACTTTCTTCCCAGAGACAAGTTACTTATATACCTAAAGCTTAGGTAGAGGTTAGGTGGTAAAGTACAGGCACTGTGTATATCCAGTTTCTGCTTTTCAGACAAGGGAGAGGCATTGTGTACCCCAACACATGCAGTATATTGGAGAAAGTCTAAGGTCAGTGGGCCTTAATCTCCTTTCAGCCAGGTGTTAGCCTGGGGTAACTCACTAACGATAGTGGAGTCTTGCCAACCTAGCACCTGTGCAGTGAGATCAAAACCTATTCCATTAATGATGCATTTAGGGCTGGCTGGAGAACAGCAGTTCCACTTCATGATAACTTTGAAGGTTTCAGAATTGATTTTCATTCTATATTGGAATAAAAATAAAACCTTCTGAGCATTTTCTCAGAATGTAATTGAGAGGAGAATAATTTTAGATGAAAAAGATCAGATTTCTATTGCTCTTTACCTTTTTCTTTTTCTTCAGTCTCAGAAACCTTGTCCCACAGTCAACACGGTGAATTTTCTACAAAGCCCATCAGTCTCAGTAGAGTAGCATGGTCTGACAAGACATCTTCAACAAAAAGAGATTCCAGGCACAGACACGGGTCCACTGCATGCAAAGATGACACAAGCAGTGAGCAGAGAATATACCAGATAAAAAAGACACCAAAGCAACAAGTTTCACCTTGATCAAATCCTTTCCTTCAGAAAACTTCTAAAACTTTTAAAATATCATTTATTATTTCCATTTGCTTTTGCACTTGTACAAACCATATYGTTTCTCTGACCATATGGCGGCATCCTTAAGGAAAAAACAGATAGTATTTATGAAATTTTTGAATGAGCCCAGGTTGGGTCGTGTGCTAATATGCCTAAGTATGCCCTGTGTGCTAGCATGCCTAGTACCGCAACCCAAGTTAAAGAGGACAAAAAGTTCTCTTTACCTTTGCAAGGAAAGGATAAACTAGGGATAAACTCAGTCTCAGGTTTTACTAGTCTCAGATTTTACAAGTGTCCCTAAAGGCCAGCATTGATTGTTGATTAACTTTCAGACATGATACTGTGGGTAGGGATTGTTACTGGATGTCAACATCCAGTTTGTCAAGAACAAGTGCTCAGRAAATTGTGGTGACTCTTAAAGCATCAGTTCAAACCTGTTAAAGTGTTACTATCTCCTCTGCATGTCAGAAACATTTTCCAAAAAGGCATATGTCACCTAATGTGTTACTTTATTTAGAAGCAAAAAAAAAAAAAAAAAAAATCCTGGAGATAGCTAAGTCTTAGTCATATAAAATGTAGTATTTACCTCTGTTTGACAGCAGGCAGAAAATTCTAAAATTCACATTTAAGAGTGTCACCGTGGTCTATGAAATATTGTCAGATTTTGTAACTATTCTTTCCCTTCTTCCTTTAATCTTTCTACTTAAGTAAACTGGACATTCAGAGCATCTTATATACGTTGGAGGAATTTCTTGATGCTGGCACCAGTTGCTAAAACGGCAATCCATCCATAGGCAACCTAGCAGAGTGAGAGAGGGAATTTGGACTTGCCATCTTTACAGAATATTTCTACCAACTCAAGTTGCATCTCAAATAGAAAAACATCATCCAGASACTTCAAACAAAACAGTGAAGCAAAAATTTCCTGTCTGGCACCTGAGATAAATAACAATAATTTTATTACTACTAATAATATTACAAAATCAAATATAAACAAGCAAGTGAAAATTACAAGCTATGAGTRGCCATTCACTTGTGCTACTTCAGAGCAGAAAGACTTGCCTAGTGCATCTCTTTAAGACTCTGTCAACCTTCCTCAAACTGAGCCTTTGGGAGCATACCAGCGCCATGTATGTACCCCATGTCTGTGGTATATCAGGTTGGATTGAAGGGCTCAGCTGTAGCTTCAAGGAGCTCAGTGGGTTTAGCCCAACTCATCCAAAAATCAGCTTAATGCAGGGAGTGCAGACTGTAGTCAACTGTAATAATAGACTGTAATAACAGCAGAAAWCTTTCTTGGTGGGTGTCAGAACCCTGCAGGACAGTGTTGAAGGAATTTTCCTTAGTGCTAGGGGCTATGGCAAGCTGCATCCTTGTTCTCATGCCAGGTATGTTTTCTAACCTTGTCTTCTCCATGTGTGTGGAGGGCTGGGATTCTTCTAGACCGATAGATCTATCCGTGAGTGTAGATTCCTGTAAGCGTATCACACCCGGTGAATGGAGGGAATGCTCAGTGGTCTCTGAAGATAAAATGCACAATGCCAGCAAATAGGTACTTAAAACTTATAAGCTGACTTGTATCTCCAAAGTCTGTGTTTCTTCCCCAGCCAATAGTAGGAGCCTTGATTTACTACCTGTGATTTAGATGTCTCCACTGTAAATACCTTAAGCCTCTATTTAGGTGACATGAATATTATCCAAAATAGGATGCACATTCAAAATGCAAAGCCGACCAAATGAGCAAAAAGCCAAACAGAGCACCATGACAGAAAGAGATTTCTCCTACCCAGGCAGTTTCTTCCTGGATAAACAATACTGAAAGGATATTAATTTATTGACTAGCATACTCTTAAGAAGTGGTCAGATRCACTAGATTGCAGGGCAATGTAAAGTCTTTTGTGGGACTAGAATCACAGTGAAGTCAGATCAGCTAGAGAATATGT
The DNA here is from genome assembly GCA_003342815.1 of Eudromia elegans. Taxonomy (NCBI): domain Eukaryota; kingdom Metazoa; phylum Chordata; class Aves; order Tinamiformes; family Tinamidae; genus Eudromia; species Eudromia elegans. The sequence continues at coordinate 5,355,702 of PTEX01000010.1, read as the reverse complement.
TACATTTGATTACATTGGGAAAGGCCTAGATTAACAAAAAGATGAAAATCTTCAGAAAAATTCATGCAGTATACATATTTAATYGTAGTGGTGGATGCTGAATATTTAAATATGCAAGTCAAGGAAAATGAATTATGCTTCTAGTGAGGAAAGTCACATGAAACCTTGTCATTTTAAAGTGAAATACATGACTGGTAATTGAAAGCTGCACCAGAGAAGTATTTGATATCATTACAATTTGCTAAACAAAATTACTATTGTTAGTGCATGATAGTGAGAGTTTTATTCTAAATGTACATATTTCATTTCAATGATTGTTATTTGCACATGATTTATTACCCTAGTTCAAAGCACAGTGTAAGGATCCCAGATATGAGTCATGAATTTTCAAAGACAATGTTTTTTTTTCCTGAAATTACAGTCTCATCTAGTCCCAGGATCACAATATTTCCACAYTATGTAGCACCCCAAATGCACTGCCAGCACTGAATTATATCTTTGCTTCTAATATGAAGTTTAGGGTCATATTTGTTCTTAAGTGAAAAGTTTTAGAAGAAAAAGGATGCATACAYAATTCTTTAAGAACAGGGCAGGAGACAGACTACAAAGATCATGACATATGGCTTTATTCAAGGAATTTCAAATTGTTTGACTATGACATTTCTATAATTTCCAGTAAGTCCTTCCTATTTCTTCAGAGTATCATCCAGGCTGGTATTTAGAGGAAAACTCTTCAACATAGGTGGTCTTCAAAGAAAGTCAGTAGTCTCCTGACAATATGACTTTCTCCCATTGTAACTTCTCCTTTCATGGCTGGAATGATGCGAAACTAGACATGTCCTTGTAAATGCATGTCAGGATTCTGTATGTTTTGAGATAATAAAATAAATGTGTGTGTTTTGACAGAGGGCCCGCAGTGTTGGAAGGATGAGGACAGCTAGCTGTTAAAGTCAGAGCCAGCTCCTTCCCTTCCTGCTGTTAACCAAYTCTGCAAAGCTCAGCTCCTTGCTGTACCTCTCAAGATGGCTCCATCTATGACCTKCCTCTACTCAGGCACGACGGCAGAAATCCCGCCTCAATCCAGGGGTTATGCCATGCACCCTCCAACCCAGCCCTCGGAGATGCCACTCCTCGTCTGCCAGCACATTCTAGTACTCCACATGGATTTCATCCCGGTGGCACCATTCTCCATGGGGCGAAACCTTCCTTTGTAAATAGCTTCTCTCCCATCCGCAGTTCAGCGAGAAACCAAATCCCAGAAATATTCCATAAATTGTCTTTGCAAAGGTCTCAGTGGGAGGTGGGCGTGTTTGAATATGTGGAAAGACTTGTGAGATAAGGTCAGACAGYTGCATTAAATTACTTTTTGCCTAGTGTAGAGCATGACTGTGAAATCTCTGTCAAAACTCTTTTTTATGATGTCTATTGCATGTGTCATCCCATATTTATTATAGTTTGTGGTTTAACTAAGCATTTGTAACTCAAAGAGTAGTAATTTGAAATCTCCCCTTATCTTTCTGATCACTGTGGTCAAGGCAGGGCATCTTAATTATTTTTGAAGCAAAAGCTCCTTCCTCCTTAAAGTTTTTGTGCTGTTTTGAGTCAGAACATTATTTCAATCAGATTTTAAGTAACGTTTAAGTAGTTGGTTAAATCCTGTCAGGGTCTACAGAGCTCTTGAGAGCATTTCAGATTAAGCACATGCTTAAATAATGAACTTAAACAAGCGTATTTAGGACTTTATTCTATATGCGGTTTTGCAATAAACTGCTACAACTGTTCTTTCTAGTTGATAGGTTGATGTCAAAATGCTAAGATGGTCAGGTTTCCAACCTCTAATTTCAAATCTCTTTTCCTGGTTGCTCTTTGGTAGCAACCAATTTTCTTACTTTTACTTGAAGAGTCTGATCCAGCATGAAGGAAAATCATGAAGACAAAACTCCCATTTCATTCGAGTGTGCGGGAACATCTCCTCAATATACTAACAGCTAAATTAAGAAACATGAGCTTATATTTCCAAGTCACAGATCATTTTCATTTAAGATGTCCTAAAAAGCTAGCACTATTATTGCAGCTTGAAAAAAATAATAAAAAAAAATTTTCATTTTACTCTTGTAAACAAACATCCTGTTTTCTGCAAAGTGAGCCACAGAACTTTGCTCTACATGTGAGACAAAATAATCAGCTTTTGCTTAGCCTTATAGTTTTATATAATGAAAACCACACATATATATTTTTCTTTAGCMATGTTTCTATCTGCAGTAGAAATATTGCAAAATGCTATATCCTCTCTTGAGTCTGTATTCATTTATGGATTTCAGTATGATCATCACCAAGGAAGAATTGTGTGATGTTTCTAAAATGAAATTTAAGGGTCCACAATGAACATAGAGTTGGAATATCAAACAATTCAGGGAGGAACAATGACAAATTCAGAATGGAGGTCAGACATATTTTTAGAATGAGCCTAAAAAAACACTAGAACAATTCAACAAAGGATGTGTCAGGCGGTCTCTGAAATCTTTAAAGTTTGTTTGTTCCTAAGGAGAAGCAAATCTGAAATCTGGGGTTTAGTGTGGGAATTATTAAGTGAGATGCTGTGGTCCGTGTTTTTATGTAGGACATCAAACCAATGATTAAAGTGGTTATTCTGTTGCATTAAAATTTGCTTCCTACCATGATCACAACAGACATTAATCAGGGCTCTGAAATTCTGCTAAATTTTACTTGTGACACAAAGATAAGTAAGTCAAAATTATTGCAGATTGTAGTCACATAGTGATTTGAACCTACTAGTAAATTCAGTCAGGGGAAGTGTTTTAATATAGCYGAGAGCAGTGGAATAAGAAGGGCAGTTATAACCTGCAGAAGGAAGACTATGTCCTCGGGAACTGCAACACTTGTAGAGCTTTGTGGGTCGCACTAGTGAAGTGGCTGAAAATATGCCCCTCACCCAGTGATACAATAAGAAGACAGTGTGAATTGTGCCTGTGTGAATTGCGGAGTGATGACTGAGTAGGAAGAGGAGATGATTTTACTTCTATATCTGTCAGAGGAGACTGTTAATTGCRTAGCGTGCGTAGTCTGGGCATGTCCCACATTCAAAAAAGGAACAACTACAGAGACTGGAGCAAAGACTGACAAAATGCTTTCAAGGGGAAAGTGCCCATTAGTGTGAGAGTCAGAAAGTCATTCATTTTCAAAAAGATTATTGCGAAGTGCACAGATTTCTGTGTGTTTGTGCCTTCCTTGGGAGAAACACTGTTTGCTTTTTGGTGAAGGGGAAAAAAAAGACCCTCAGCTGGAAGTGAAGGCCAGACAAAACCGAGATAGATAGTTTAGAAGCTGGCTGCTTTTGTGGAAGAAAAACATTGGTCAAGATATTAAACTCAGCAAAGAGGCAACTGGTTGATGCCCTATGAAATGTAAGAGGTCTAGACTATCTAAAGGCAGTCTTCCTCAGGTAATTTATTATATGAAAGGAGGGTACATGGAAGAAGCAGRGGCTATAATGCAATAGTGGCTTAACCCATACTACCCTTTTGTCATCTCCTGCAAAACCTCATCCAAGAGACGTTGAGAGGAAGATGAGTTTTTGGGGAAACAAGAAAAAGTGGAGCTATCCATGGAGTAATATTCAAAACTTGAGACCTTAAATTCTGCAAGATCTGATACTCTGTAAACTTAGTTGCTGGAGGAAAGTTTCAGATCTAAAATTCTGACTGACTTGGACTTCAGTTGGGGTCTAAGCCTGATGAAATTCTGGAGTGTAGATCCATGTAGACCAGAGATCTCTTTATTTGGAAAGATTTTTCTGTAAGAACTATTACATATATATTTTATGGGTTACAGTGCTACAGATTACATTAAAATGAAACCAAAAGATGAACTCATACAGATCAGATTCCTCAAAAATTAAGGATTTGGGTAAACTGGGATGTAGATAAAAACATTTGTGGTTTCGGGTACATAAAAATGAACTGCACAACTTSCCAAACCAAAACTATCACTTCACATTTTTCAACAATTTAATAGGAACAATGTGATTAAGCAAACTTCAAACCTTATCCTTTTGCTGCCCATCTCTAGTTCATCCAGTGCCAGTCCCTGCTGGTTCCATTAGTCAATGTTTCTAATGGAGAAGGAYAGGTGAACTTTGTGTATCTAGCAACCACTCGATTCTTTTCACTTACAGCTTGCATATATCAACCTGTTAATAATTACCATTGGTCCATCAGACTTATTCCTGCTTCACATCAGTGTGTTTGAATAAGGGACGTCAGACTCGGTATTTTTATTCTGGTGTTTTGAGGCATTTTTACTGCATTCTTCCATAGAACATTCCATTCTGCTCCCTTTATTTTGATGTTGTGTTCTCATGTTTTCTCCAGTGACTGATGATTGTATCTTGCGGTCAGTTTATCACTCAGAGGCATGTATCCASTCATTATGGATAGTGGAGTTAAATATTGCTGGGACTTCTGTGAATACTAATTTATTTTTGTTTGCATCTTAAAGGGGAGTTTTACTGTAAGTACAGAACAGCTTTGGTCTACAGAAGAAGTAAATTCTTAGTGAATTTACTAATTCTCTAACTTTCCTTCTGCCTGAATAAGTGGAATGGAAGTCATTCTTCACCACCACTTTGGGGTTTGCTTTTAATCAAGACGTATCTCACTGGGTACCATTTACAGCTACTGAAATTCAGGTRGCTAGTGGGTTACAATGTAATAATACAAGCAATAAGATTCAGCCTTTAGGTCTGCTCTCTAGTGTGCTATAGAAGAGGAAGGGGGTCCATTAAGAAAGGAAGTAAGTGATGGCGATGTACTGGTATTTGCCTGGTAGGYGAAAACTGGTGAAAAGCACTGGTGAAAACCAAAGCAACGTGATGACATCTCTGAGTGCTCTCCTACCATGTTTCCTGCCACAGCAGAGATGGTTGAGSGGTGATTAAATGTTATACTGGCTTCATGACACAGGGACCATCCATGTAGGAGACATCTTGTATTCCAGTTCTTTGCAGCACTGAAACCCAGGATGTTCCAGGCTGCCTTTACAACTTCCTTTTCTCTCCAGTCCATCCTGCACTAGTCAAACTGAAGACTGAATGACCGTGTTGCTGGGACACACCAGCGGTGGTGCGGGCTAACAGCCATCAATGTTCTGCTCTGTCAGCTAGGCGACTTCTAGGGGCTGTGCAGAATGTAGGAAAGAATGTGTTATAGATTCGTAGAGCTTTGTGCTGGGAAGAAAAAGCTGGAGTAAGATCTGTGCAAAAGGCTTTTCTTTGAGGGGGCAGGAAAGGATGTTTACAGCCAGCTATGGGAGATTTAGTGTGGAAACAGAAGGAGACAGAAAGCAGGGTAGATAAAGTCCAGGAAAGCAATAAGCCTGAAAGTGGCGAAAAACCCTGAAGTCAGAAACCATCTCCTTTAGCAACTGGAACATGGCTCTGGGCAATACCATAGAACTTCTCTAATTTTTATATTCCCAAGAGACACCCTTTAAAAGAAAAAGCCAGGCAACGGCTTTTAACTAGGCTTCTCTGAGGGTATCAGAGTGTTCAAGCCCAAGGGGCACCCCCAGCCCTGTCCTTGCCTACCCCATCTTAGGCCAACCCAAGGCCATCAGTCATTGCCCCTGCAGTGGTGCTGGCTTCAGGCCCATCATGACCCTGCCCTGGCCGGGTTATCACAGTCTCCACCACACCTTGGCCCCRCACAATCTCCACCTCAGCGATAACACACACAGTGCCTGCCCATTCTGACCTCAGCCCATCCCATGGCGATGTCTGATGCCCCTGGGTCTGTGCTGCTGCCCCCAGGCCTCCGCTCCCTCAGGGCAGGAGGACAGACCCGGGTGGCCAGACTGATACCAGTCTCACCAGCAGCTCCAATCCCATGTGGGGCCGGGATACAGAGAAGCACGTTTAGTCTCCTGGGAATCAACTATTTTCTTAGTAATCAGTCAATGGGGTAATGGCATAGGTAAAAAATTACATACATTAGCACAGTACCATCAGGGAAACCTATATGAACTACAKTAGCTAAGCTGAATAGGAGATGATGTACTGAAATAGTTCTTAATTTAATTCAAATTGATAACTCATGGTTTAGTGGGGATGAGAAGAACATCTGTGTCTGAGATACCTGTATACAGTAGAGATTTAGCTATCAGGTACAACTATGACAGTTCTGGTCTTTACAGCCTTGGTCTTTTCTGAGCTAGAAAAAGCCTAGTGAGCTAGAGAAAAGCACTTCTGAAGAGACATATCTTAATCTTTCTAAAATGATATTTGATAGTAAGAGAAAGTGCCATGACTCAGACTGCTTTTACTGCATAMTGGTGAAACATCTGATATCTATTCTGAGTGTTTGAATGCAAAGTGGCAGTTGTGGTCAGTATTGCTGAACTTTTCTGAGACAGTTTGGGTGAGGATGTTAGCATATCCGTTAYTCTTGATAATCTGCAACATTCTGAACAGGTTTTGGGAGAAACTGATGCTGAATATCTAAAATGAGACTATAATGACTTTTTAATGATAGAAAAACAAGTAACACGCAATCTGTGGCTACATTCCTTTCATACAATTGGAAAATTCTGGACAATAGCAAATCTTTTCTCTGTCCAGGCAGTTTAGATGGGAAAAGGTTTGGTAGGAGTGAGGAGACAGGTTGTGCTTTTTTCTTCTGTGCTGGATCACCTGGACCTTTTGCACACAATGATGCAACAGTAACTGCTGCAAGCTAAAGCAGAAGCTGACCAATAACGTATGAATATAAAAACACTAACACGATGCAGCAAAGACAAATATAACTTTTGTTTCTATAACAAGAACTTTTCTATTGATTACTTTTAATTACTCATATTTTGAGAAGGATATTGATACTGACCATTTCTTACTGTTTACAGTAAGCAATTTGAGCACAGAGAGTAGCTGTGTCATGAAGAGAAATTGCTTTCCATATTTGAATGAGAGTTTGTCTACTAATGTAAAGCATCTTGTCACTAAAAGAGAAATATCCTGGATCTCTTGTGGTCTTGTACCCAGTGGGYAGTGAGTTCTGACCAGTGGTCTGAATGGTTATGAAGGTATCAGGACAGGCAAAGTAACAAAATGATTAACTTCAAAGTGACTATGTGATTAATATTATAAAACATTTTATGATTTTATTGGAAAATTTTWAAATCTCCAGACTATATATGTACATGGAGATGTGCAAGCCATTCTTTCCATAAAAATGTAATCCTAGATGAAGAAAGGGAAAAGTGAGGAAAGGCTCTTGTCATCACTTGGGGGTTATTCTGAGATGCTTTTAGTCTGTGTGGATCTTGGAGCACTTGTCCTGCAAGGAGAGGCCATGGGAGCTGGTTTGTCCAGCCTGGAGCAGAGATGACTTTGAGTGCACCAGGCAGCAGTCCCCAGCACCTGCAGSGAAGCGGTTCAGGAGGCAGAGCCAAGCTTTGTTCTGAGGTGCATGGACAGAGATTGAGAGTCATTGAACTTGAGGAATATTGAAGCTGAAAGAAGAATATTTTGACTGCATATAAAAATAGATGTGCCTTGAGGACAGTCAGGCATTGGAACAGGAGGCTGCCTAGCAAGACAGTAAAATTTCCATCTTTGAAGTTTGCAAGCTCCAGCTGAAAGAAACCCTGAGTGAGATGATCTGAATCCAGTATTGTCCCTGCTTTGAGCAGGAGGGGGGACCAGAGACCTCCTGAGGTCCCTTCTGATCTGAAGAAACCTGTGATCTTATTTAAATAATAAAAAGCAGTGAAGTCTGCCTCCTTTGGCATTGCAAAACATGATATACTATTTGCAAAATCTGCTGTAGATTTGCTCAGTTTGAGCACGATTTTCACATGATTGGGTCACTTTTGACTAAACTTTGCATTTTATATATATATATAAAAGAATATACTGTTTTCCTCCTGTGTGTAGTCATTTTGTTTTCTGGAATGTAATTTCCTCCATTGATCTTAGCCATAACATTAGCTAACTCATCTACAAGTAAATGATCTGCATAATCTTCCCATGGTTTCTATATGGAATTTTTCTTTCCCTGCAAATAGCATTATAATGTTTGATCATTGTGTGCCAATTTTATCTGTCTTGAATGAACGTTCTGCTTGTAATAAAATCAGTCAAGGAGATTATCTCCATGGGCCCACAAAGGGTTTTGGTATGCAGAGAGTGCAGGTCAGCTCAGCGCTGTGAGACGATTGCATGGGTTTCCTTAGAAGATTGCAGACCACAGAGGGTTTGAACTCTGGGCCATGACAGTTCAAGTTTGACTCTTCAGCARTGCTGGAGAGAGAAATCATTCTGCCAAGACAGTAATAGGGTTCTTTTCCTATCTATGTCATATATACTTATCTCAAAGAAAAAGCTGTTTTTTCCTAAAATCTTTTCTTTTGTATACTAACTTTGTTTTATGAAGTCCTGGAGCTAGAAGGGAACAAACTGCTCCTTGCTTCTCGCATTTTAAAGCATGGRTTCATGTTAAATGAGCCTTAATATTGTACCAGCATTATTATCTCCTTGCATATACTTTGTGGCAATATCAAGAACAACTCCTGTGTAAGAGAGCCAGGCTTAAGGCTTCTGTAAAGTACTATTCCTAATATTTRTACCTTTTCTTTCTTCATTCTACATTCTTTTCTTTAGCCTTCACAGTGCAAATCTAGACCTATGACGTGTAACATCAGATAATAATTCCTTTGAGGAGTACATGTAAAAGCATCCATTGGATCTTCAGGTGTACATCAAAATTTTCAAATTTTCAAAGAGAATTAATCTTGTTCTGACTTCAATATCTTTAAAAACAAAGTATTTTTCAGGCATATTTAAATGGTGTTGGATTCCTTAAGTCAATATTTTCTTTATTCAGCCACTCTCCCTTGAACGTGSTACATTATATTGCTTCTCAGGTGTTGTCCATGCAGGGTTTCTTGGTTGACTGAGACCATGGGACAGGACTTGTGTCACAGGTTTATGACAGCGGGCAGACCATGAGGACTGTTGTTGCTACCAGGATAGGAGGTAGCTCAAAATGATTCCATCCATGGGGCACCCTGATGGTGCCCCAGCTCAAAATCCTCTTGGTCGTCAATACACTGCAGTGATATTGAGGCACCCTTGCAGTTGCCTGAACGCATTGATGGCCCTGGGAAGTGACTAGAGGTTACCAGGTATTTTGGTACGGCCTTTCTCAGGGCCCTGTACTGAGACCTCTGCCTTGCCACACAGGTAGGGCCCAGACTGCAGGCTCTGTGGCCACTGAAGATGTCTGTGTGATGTAAAGGGAGTGACCTTTTTTGGTGAAAGTATTTGCATTCATAATACTAAGATTCCTCTTGCAGCAATCTAGACTGTGTATAGCATTTGTTTTTTCACATATACATCAGATATACGAGCTGCTAGGCAATGCCAAGTATTTTTGAGGTACTCACAAGAATCAACAGTTTAAGAGATAGGTATTTCCCTACCTACCCATCAGGAGTTATTACTAAATTTTTTTCTTGGTATGAGAAACAACTTTTGACCAAGTACAGGAGTTGAACTGCCTAGAAATAGAATTTAACAGTTATTTAATAGGCTCAGGAGAAGTTAAAGATCAAACCAGAGACACCTTCTGGTTCCATGCCAAAGTAATCGTACCATATGGATTTCCTATGCATAGGGCATTTATTTTAGAACCTCATTCAGATTCCATAAAGAACGAATATTATCCCTTTAAACTCAAGAAAAACATCTAGATGTATTGAAAACATAGCAAGTTCCCCTTACTGTGAAGGGAAGGTCAGGAAAACCTAGTTTATAATGTTTTGGTTTATATTTGCTTAATAGTTTAATTAGCTTCTTTGATTCAGAGTTGTCAGACCCAACACTAAGTAGAGAGAAATATTTTTGCATAAAGGCAGAAAAGTATTAACTGCGGTGACCCAGCCAAATTCCAATTTGAGCAATTATGGATGCTTAAAATAGTCTTTGCTGTTTCAGTTAAACATAAGCTTTATTTATCCCCACCTGTCCTATACTGAGGTGTGCTGCTCATTATTTGTATTTCATGTGAGTATCAGCTGGTTTTCATGGATGGGCAAAAAAAATCCAGGCTGGTACTGGACCAATCTTTAGACAGACTGATGATGTAGAGGTCAGTGGCAAAGTTTAATTTTATTTTGCTAGGTCCAGGGTTCTGCTTAATTTCATGTCTTGTTTTGCCATCAACCTTGCGTGGATTATAGGGTAAATTACTTCACTGCTTCATGCAGCAGCTTTTCTCCTCTCTTGATAGAGTCTAAGGATACTTAAAATTTGACTACACCCATAAGCACRAATAAGAAATCCTGATAAGCTCTTTATTTTAATAGAATTATTATAAACAGGATGAGTAAAATTCTCTTTGGTTTAAGGCTGTCCATTATAGGTCTCCACTTTTCAGACACCTAAGAGACCTAAGCCTGAGATGTTTTGGAAATTTCATCCCAAATGGTCTGTATTTTTCATCCTTTTTGTAAAGAAGTACCTAGATTTGCCCAAGGTATCTGTTTCTTGAAACTCTAGTTCTTATTTGCTCAGTAGTGACCTAGCAAAATTTGACATTTAATTTTCAGCCATCTGCACTGGGCATCCTCCACMCCAAGGCTGCAGGGGACAAACACGACTTTCCCTGTAATTTCTCCTCATGCTACCATGTACCGCTATGGCACAGTGTCTAATAGCAGGGTTTCATATCCTCTGCTCCTGCTGTTCTTCCTTCTGGTGCCTTCACGATGAAGACAAGATTATACCCTGGTGGGAATGGGAAGGATGCAAAATCGAGGAATGCAAAATTAATGAAATCTGCTCAAAGTCACTTAGCAACACAGAAGAATTTTGTGGCACGCTCAAGCATAAAATCTGCCTTTCCTAGAACAGCATTATGGCTGCCAGATATGTCGTATCGTATGGGATTTCCTGTGTTATATTCACAAACCCTCTGTCCTGTATCAAATAATTCAGGATATTACTTTCCCTATATATTCCTGAACTGTACAGTCATTACAAAATCTGACAATCTTGCCATTAATTTTGATCTCTGCTATCTCTCTTTTTTTGTTGGTTTGTTTGTTTCCTGTTTCCTTCTTCAGAGTGTGTGGGCAAATATGCTTGGATCAAAACAGGAGGTAGTAACACTCACACAGATACATATATATATATATATATTTATATATATATATTGCCATTTCCAGAGCAAGAAACAGCACTGGAGTTTGGGGTCTTATGGCAGCCCTGACCTCTGACAACCCTATTTTGTGTGTCTGTTCTCCCATATGCCTATTACCTGCTGCACTTGACTGGCATGGGGAAGGGGCGCAACTGGAGCTTCAGGAAAGCAGGTTACTGGATAAGGCAAAGGAAGAGAAGAAAGGCTGAGCACAGACATAAATATCAGGTTCAGTTTCTGTAGGTGAAAATGATAAAGAGCCAGATACGAAGGCCATCTGCAAGCAGCCCTTGTGCAGGTGAACTGAACAGAGGTGACAAGGTGATTGCTGTGCCACCTGTGAGATCTTCAGCGCTCCTGAAAGCTGGAGAAGTCTCTCTGAGCAACTCAACCTGGAGGGAACAGCCCTGTTCAMAGTGATGTCAGAACATAAAACTCTTCAGAGACAGCTTTTCTGATGATCCTCCTCATCCGTCCTCATCACCTGGGCTATTTTGGGGTTCCTATTCCACACTGGATCACATTCTATAGCCTCTGCTTAAGTTGCTATTCAGTGCTACCATTCAACATGGACTGTAAAGTCACGGAGAAAGCTATCGTGCTATCGGTGGTGCCTGAGCTGGCTCAAAACCTTGGTTCCCAAAGGCTCTGGGTCTCTGTGAGATGTCTTGCAAATCTCAGCAAAACAAGTTACCAAAGGATCTCCTTTGCCAGCAACTCTTCTGCTGTCTCCTCCACGTGGAGCTGTGAGGTGCTGGCTCCACTGGCTGATGTTCTGGCTGCACTTCCTCCTCGCCCATTCCTGCTTGCACCTCTTCCCAAKCATCCCACAGCAGTCCCTGTGCCTAGTGAGGTCGTGCAGGGCTCTGCAGGGCTGGGGCTGCAGGATGCTCAGCACCATCCATGCTTGCTGGAGCTCCTCTCCCTATGGCACTCTTCAGCACCCTCCTTGGCAGTGTGCATAACTCTGTGGCTGTAATTAGCATATAGTRTTTGAAGCCTAATTACACTAGATGTTCTGGTTTATCAAACACTCCTCATCTGTTGTGTGAAAAACAGCTCAGGAATCCCAGACTGACTTCTGTGGGAATCTTTCTTGTTTGAAGTGGGAAGATCAGAGTCACGTCTGGTCAGCCCAGCACTGGCTTTTCTGCCTCTCTCATGGTGCTGGATGTCAGCCGAGATGGAAGATTGGCTCCTACTGTGTGAACATGGCTAGTGTGCTTGATGTCCCATGGTGCAGTCCTCAGCCTTGGCTGAGACATAAAAGTGAATTGTATCACAGTGGCTGTGTTCTTTCCTTCTTTTCCTTCCTTTCCCTTTACATTTTCATTCTTTTAATTATTTCTCTTGCCCTTGAGTGTTCTCTTTTACTGCTGACATCAGTGCTTCTTTTGTTCAGGAAAATGGTTGGTATTGACCTATTGCCAGAAACAAACAAACAAACAACAAAAATATACAGCCTATGTACATAGGTTATGAACTTATGGAAATAATTTCCAATGGAAATCATGCTGTGTGGTGCATCTGCTGAGAAATGTGTAAAATTCAAAATGCAAATGAAAGGAAGATGACCAAGGTGACCACATCKCTCTCTCTCTGCTTGTCTTATATTAATGAAGTATAAAATGTATACAAGCCTTTCAAACAGAGAGACATAAATATTTATTCTGTCTACTCTTCTGTAGAGTATAATTGGGAGTAAGTATATGCGCCATTTTAAACGACACTAGAAACTTGCCATCTCTAATATCTATTCTCTTGGATGAAGAAAAATGTTAAAAATTATGGGGGGCCTGTATAATATATAGAAGATGGAAGAAGTGTCTTTGACATATATTACAGGCATAAACTATCCCCCAAATATGCCAACAACTTTAAACCCTTAGTGTTTGAATGTGGTATTGATAGTTTTGGTGAGACAAAGTGTAAAATAGATCTGAGAGCCAACATCCTCACRAGAATTAGAAGCAGATCCCACTTGGGAAACCCTGCACTAGCAGTAKTCAGTAAAATGCAGAGCAGTGTGGCCAGAGGAGTCATTAGGCTGCAGGTTCAACAGAGTCGCTCTCTAGTTTTATGTATATATTTTGACTCTAATCAGGACAAACAAACAAAGTCCTGCTATCTGTGTGGTTAACAGGACTTAGGCTGACTGAATCAAGATGTGATGGTAGCAAAGCAGGTTAGCCAAATGCAGTGAGTTATTGACTAAAGAAGAGACGTAATGATAGTGTAAGCAAACCTTGTGCTGCTGAGAGACGTGCTACAGCAACCTGTCCTAGGAAAAGAAAACTGTAGCTCGAAACTTAATCTTTCTGGTGCATTAACTGCTGTCTCTGGGTGTCTGTGGGTGGTAACAGGAGTGAGACTGAAAGCTGCCCCATGTCTCCCATGCAGGAACTGAGCAGAAAATAGACAGTGCTACTGTGCATCATGCAGCGTGCCAGAATATGCAGAAACCCGAGGGTGCCTTAGCTTGCTGTGCTGAGCATTTGGCACGACACGCAGTCCTGAAGGGCTGGTGGCATAAACACAGAAGTAGCTGCATGGTGACATCAGATTAGTGTGGCATTATGTTAACATGTCAAGCAAGTTCCAAATTTTGTTTACATGGCTTGTGTCAACTCTTCTGTTTTCTCAAGGAAAGACCAAGTTTAACATGGTTTGTAGTGAAGCCTCTGCATGCAGGCACCCAAGCACAAAAGTGTGTGCATCACATTTTGAAGATTTAAAAAGCCTGYATAGTGTATAGGTTTAACCCACATATTGTATATACCTATCAATATACATGCATCTGTATATGTTACAGGCAAGGCAGAATAAAGGACAAAATGAGATAGATAATACTAGGTAAAGCAGAGCTTTGATCTGGACAACAGTAYTGAGTTATCTGTCTTTTTCTGTAAATCTCTGTTTCTTACATGTGTGTAATACTTAGAAATTTCCATATATGTGTGCACACATGCGTAAGTGTCCATATGTGTATGGCCTATATTTCAAAAGTCATATGAAAATAGACTATGAACATATAAAACTGTAGCATACAGAAATGTGTTCATTTTTTTCTTGATTTTAATGGTGAAAAAAGCATACTTTCAACATGCATTTCTCTGTTCTCTAATAAGACACAAGAGACACATTATACAGTCTATTGTGCACTTCAAAAAGACCCAGAAGAATCTCAGTCTTGTATTACAGAATTCAGCAATAATCCGTGCTTGAATCCCTGAAGTTTAAAAGGTTGAAAAATGGAGATGGAGATGTCATGAATGCTCTCAGAAGCATCATATTTATGTATGAAGCGTCATATTTATGTATGACAGCAGGAACCATACAAATCCCCTAAGTAGTCACCACACCCTGAATCTGAAGAGAAGAAAGACAACGCTGCCAGAAAAGCCAAAGAAAAGAAGAGAAAAGAAAAAAAAGAAGTTGCTGGAATGACAATGCAACGYTTTCACTTGTCCATTTCAAATAAAGGCTATGAGTCTGACTGGAAAAGGTCTCAGAACTCATGCCCTGMTGCTTCGTTTCTGCCATTCACTGTCATGCTGAACCTGCAAAGGTAAGTATAGCTTACCATGAGAAGTGCTGTGGAGTTAACTTGTAGGAGTTTTCTTCTGGAGAAGGTTAACAGGCCTGCAGGGTACTCAGCAGGGTTTCAATACCCCCAGGGTATGATGTACTCAGACCTAAGCAAGGAGGTRTCATACTGACCGCCAGGTTTTTAATGAAGTTTATGCTTGGGAGAGATCAATATACGTAGTGCCACAGTAAGCWGTACTTCTGTAGCAGGATGCTCTAGCTGTCCATGTGTTAGATCCAGCTATAGCACTGAAATAGTACTTTGGCTTTCTCTACTTTTGGCTTCCTAATAAGAGAGAGAGAAAAAAAAAAGGATAGAGACTATGAATTATAATAAGATTTAGAGAATTCTGTGGTACCTATTATMATTTGTCTTTCTTTAATCAAATAATTTTAGGGAACGATGCCATGTTCCTGCCAGATGACCTTAAAGCTTCTCCAATGCCAATGATTCAGCAATGGCTGTATGAAAAATATTGCTTTGTTGCTGACCCATTAACGAGGAGTTGCATATGGAGTTTTAAATTCTCTCTCACAAAAGATATGCAGCTGATCTTTTATTATCTTAGAATATGAAAGAATTTGGCACCTCTAGAAGAAGATGATTTATTTAACTGCCTAAAATAGAATTTAGAGGACTTAATAGGAAGCCTTATTTGGAGATATCAGCCTCAGTCCACATTCTGCATCAAAGGCAGCTAAGCATTCTGGTTCAAGGTGGTTATAGGAAAGGAGATAGATCACACTCAAATTCTCATTCTCAGTTATGCTTCACCAGCGTTAGAAGAACGATCTGCGATTAGTGGAAAGTCTTATTAGGTCTTATAAGGTCCAAAATTCTTCATTAAACACTCTTTCATCCCAGCTTGGTCTTTTGCTTTGAAAGCTAATCTATCAATGCCAATAAATATGTATTAAGGCATTTTATCATAAGGAGACCAACTGCTTTCCATATTGTGGTGTGTGACTTTTTTGTCTTATGTTTTATAAAGTAAAGTAAGSCATCATCACAGATTATTCTTCTAGAAATAGATTTCTTCTGTAGAAATATAACTGTACTTCAAATAGTTCTGTTCCTGGTGGCCGTGGTGGCTTGAAATATAGTCTACAGGAGATTAACCATATGTGAGTGTAAGGAGGGAGAGAGACAGAAAGTCTCAGAAGACCAGATATCCCTCAAAGATCCAAGTGGAGAGGAAGTTAGAATAGAGACTGTATGAACTAAACTGGGCAAGGGGAATATGGGGCTGGAAAGGTCCTTCTGGCTCACTACGCACRGGGAGCAACCACGTCATATAGTGCCATTCATAAATTCAGTAAGTTCCACCATAAAATTGTTTCCTTACTATGTAAGTAAAATAGGCTCAGTCTGACAGCTATAACCATAGAAACAAGTGAACAGGAATTTTCCACTCTCTTTTCTTTTGTTTTTGTGTGTCAGAAAAACAAGCAGCAATGTAGCTCTGATCTTTTTCAGGCCTCTGTTATGTTTCATACATAACGTTAACAAATATAAAGGATCATGATCAGAAAGGGCTTGTGATGCGCTGGTGGCATTCTCAGTGCTGGACTTTTCATCGTCTCCTGTACCAGGAAGCTTGGGAGAGTGCCACTGGCCACAGCATGCAAAGGCTGTCTCTGTGTTTTGTCTGCTCAAAAAGACCACACTCGCGAGTCTAAAATATTATATGTCCAAATGCCCTGTGAAGAGCTAGTTGGCTGGGCTTTTCACTTGCTTTTGCAGCTGCACAGTTCTGGCACGTGGCTCACTGAGAGGCTTGAAGCTGTGGCTGAGAAATCCTGAATGGGCTGGAAGAATGGGGAATTTCAGACATAGAAAAGTATCAGGCTCTCCACAGTGACCTTTCTATGCATTGACCTCTTGCTTTGGTTTATGTTGTCTTTGCTGTTGAAATACCACTACTGGAAGTTTTGAGAGCTTCTTTCTAGAGTTCAGTATTTAACCCCTGCTTTGGTTTAGTATTTATCAATGTCAGTGTCAGTATCAATCAGTGTTTGGCCKCAGAACTCAGGGGCTCTTTGCAGTTTACTGAAATACTTCTATGTTTGTAACCACAGCGAAAATCTTTYCTTTCAGATATGCTCAAAATAAATCTACCGGTGACAGAAAACTGAGTTGTTTGACCTCAAAAATGCTTTTCCTCCGACATAATTAAACTACTCCAAAATATCTTTCTTGAAACCTTGACACTTGCTTTATGACACTTTGTGGACTTTTGAAGCATACAGAATTAAAAGCTACAGCTTTTTTTTTGAGAAAGTGTGGTTCAGTGGTTAGTACATTAGCCTAGAAATTAGGGGAAATGCTGATAATTCTTATGAGTCTAGTTCCTGCTTTAGACATATATCTACCTACAGCCTTAAGTAAGTTAGCTTTTTTCCCTGATTTTGTTTTCTGCTGTAATTAGAATAACTATGATGATTACACCTTCATTGACCTTGGAGACCCAGATGGAGCATGGTAACAATTGTAATTATTTTCATGCCTTTAAAAAGTATGAACTTTTTGATTAACTTYGTGGAATATGAGGCAAAACTTTAGGTTTCTACAATCGGTTTAATAGTCAGCAAGAACTGCTGAGTAAGTCTCGGCCTTGAATGAAGGACGAGAAAGCTCTTGTTACTCTGAAATCTTTCAGTGTGGACTAGACCTACAATTTTGTACAGTGTATTTTTGGTGTGTTTCTTTTTTTCTTTTTCTTTTCTTAATGTGGCAACAACAAAAATAGCAAGTCTTCTGAGGTTGCCTCCATATTCTTTCGGTTAACAAGTAGAATGTGGTGACTATACTGGAAACTTGAGGCTTTGGAATGTCCCACTGGGATAACGCTGGGGCTCTTCCAGAGCTGACGGAAGTCAATGAGAGCTTTTCCTTTAACTTCAATGACCTCTAGATTCTATTGGCTATGTATGTCACATTTCACTGTATATTTATGAGTAAGCTAGCAATTAAGAGTTGGCTTGAGAAAGAATGAACATTAAGCATGTGGCCTAGAGCTTATTGGATACAAAATCACTCTTTCAAAAAAAAGTTGAAGTTTTTTTCAAAAGATCCAGCAAATGCCTGATGCAAGTGAGAACGTATTTTTGCAGATATGTTAGCTCATCCAAAACACAGTAACAGTTTTTCAAAAAGTTATGGCCAARGTGTTGGTAATAGCAATAAAGCAAWGCATCCTGCCTTRTAATGATACAAGCTTTCTGTTGYCTTCTSTCTGGTGCTCTAGAGTCTATGGAGTGGAATAAGATAAAAATATGGCAGTCAGATTGTCTTCATCACCCAAATGATTAGCACACTGCATGCATGACATTCAGGTTGAAGCTACAAAAGGGACATTTAAAATAAGACCATGAAAGTTGAACAGTCTGGATATTTTTTTGTATTATTTTCTGCACAATAAAATATGTACAATCTCCCTAGGAATAATTATACTTTTGTTTTTTTTACTTTTTTTTGTTTTGTTTTGTTTTTTTGTGCTGGACTTACCTTGTCAATAGTTTCCAGACACACCTATGATGTTATGAGAGGAAGTAGGGACTGGAGATTGCCTGCTTGCTTGCTTGCTTGCTTGCTATTTCCACTTCTCTTTCTTCAAATGCCCTTGGAACCTATTCTTTCTTCCAGCCATTTCCCCGTCGTCCCTGAACCTATATCTCTGCCTTCTTATCTCTTCCACATAAAGGTCAGCTATAGATGCCCAGATTTTGTCAGGTTCTGAAAGCATGCAAGTCAGGTTTAAGAAGAAAATATTTCTATGAGCAGTAGGATAACGAACAACTACCCCCTTCGGTGTTCAAGTCTGTGATTCGGGGCACAAGATGAAGTTTGTCTCATGTTTAAGGCAGGATGGTAGCTCATGTTTTGAGAGAYTGGGAGGCCTCTTGGCACTGTACTACTTCCTCCTGTCTTGAACGTGGTTAGACTAAATCACAGGGCGTAGAGAGAGAAGTGCCAGCTGTGATGCAGTACTCCACAMCAGGAACGGCATCCACAGCTGCAGTGCTTGGGTTTGGTGACAACATGAGTAGCATTGACACCAGCAGATTTTGACTTGTTATTCTAGGAATAGCCCTGCCCCGGTGATGTACTCTTGGACACGGCTCTATTTCCAGAGAACTGAATTTGGACAGGAAAGTCCAGTGAAAGCTAAAATGCTCYCGGATAGGTCAGATCCTGAAAGATCTGGTTATTTAAAGATTGACCTTCAGAGTGTCACTTCAGAGTCTGCACTATGTTTGAATAACACTTTTGTACAGGAGGTATGATAAATCCCTTTCCTCTGGGATCTGTGCTCATTAGCTATCCTCAGTTTTATTGGTGAGCCTAGGGACTTTCATATAGATGAAGAAGACTGAAAAATGAGAAAAATGAGGGGGCTAGTTCAGAGATACTCCCAGCATCTTACTGGGAGCAGAGTGGGGAAGAAAGGATTCTCCTCTTCTGTGTAGAAAGTTTTGGTGCATGATTTTCAGCCCACAAGAAGAGGTAAAAATATGCTCAGGACGTGACAAAAATACAATTTTACCCTCTGTGTTATAGGCAGTATGAAGTTTCTCCCAAAGAAGGGAACTGTGCAGGAACAGCAGCACTCTACAAGTGGAGCAAGAGGTATGTGTGTGGTATGAAGGGCTGCCGTCCAGTTTAGTCATATTTGTGTGAACTCAGGACAGCAGTTGTCCTGTGTATTATGGCTGCAGCTGAACTGTTGTTGGAAATGGCTTCAGCGAACATTTTTGGGACAGCACACAGACTGAGTATCAGTCCTTCTGGACAGTATAACACTTCTGGATTGTGTAACACTCCTTTCTGAGAGAATCTCAGGAATCTATTATATTTTGGATATCTGGGAATGTACTTTTTTGTTGAAAGACAGAAGATTACAGTCTCTTTACAGTTTAAATTAACACAAGTTTTTCATCCTGCTAGTGAGAATGACTTGGACACTTAAAAACAAAATTAAAATTCAGAGTTTCAGAACTGGCTGGTTGACATTTGATGACTGCAAATAATGGCCATCATTGATGGCCACTTGGGTCAGTGGGATTTTGGAACACATCACAGGAGAGTTTAGCTTTCCCTCTGGACGTGTCACTGATTCTTTCCAAATTCCTCAGCTACAGGAAGGGAACACAGACGCTGACCTCAGTTGTTAAGGGGCTTGGAGAGAGACCCAGGCCCGCTGTAAATGAGTAAAAGAGAAGTGCAGTCACATAGGCCAGATGTGTCACCCTGATCGTGGCGTCCTCACAGAAATCAGGATTAATGGAGCTGTGAGAAAGGGAGGTTCTTTGTTCTCCCAGCTAGAGTTACACAGCCCTTGTCCTCAGCCCCATTCTTGGTAATATTTTGTCCCATTCTTTTCCCTGTAGGATACTGGAACACAGCACAGCAGAGTGACTTGTAGCTTGTGATTGCAGAGACCGACTGCTGTTTACCTTCCAAGTTGGCAAAGGAGGGCAGATGRTTTTGCCACAGAATTTACCAGAATTTTACTGATGAAAAAGATGTAAGACAGTAACTTAAATTATCTTCTCAGGAGATCTTCTTCCATTATTGAATAATTTTGCCAGTGCAGCATCACATGCTCACCCCATTGCCATGGTCTAACCCGCATTCGCCTTAGCACATCTGTTTCCACAGGGTTAGCTGGAATGCTGCTCAGAGCTGCCTCCCTAGCTGGATCAGCGAAGACCAGATACAAGTCCTTTGCGGATATTAATGTTTTGCTAAATCACTTAGCTTCAATTAACACCACCTCTTTCATTATCAAAGGCATGGCTGATAAGCTGCGCGTCTGTCAGGTCCGGGTTGCTTCAGCATGGAGTCAGAACTATCATYTCACACAGAACAATCCAAATGAAAAACCCCAGAGAGCTCTCCCCATTTGTCCCTACGAGCCTCTTTCCTCCACTCCTTGCAAATGGAAGAATTCTGCGTTTTAAGAGAAAAAAAAATCAAAACTCCTCAAAACCTAAAATCATATTCTGGATGAGAAAGGTGAAGATTATCCATTCAGAGCCCTGGCTCCTAAGTCCAGGCTTGTTCTTTATAGTTTGGATAATAGTAACAGCTTGAATACCCCCCCACATCCCTCTTACCCCCGCTCCATATGTACAAACACACCGTTGGAGGATGTGCAGAGGCTGCTGTCAATACGGATGGTAGAATGCTTATAAACGCATTGCACAYGAGGAACAGTCATGCATGAAGTCTGTAATAGAGCTGGGAGCTAGCCCAATGCCTCTATATACCCTAAATTGAGTATATTTATGCTCGTTTGCAGTTGTAAAGACACACATAGCAGAAGAGACAAGAGAGACATCTCGAGTCCCCTCTCAGCCCCAGTTCCCTTTCTCTGTCATGAAAAAACTTGATTTTTATTTTATTTTGAATGTTTGGAATCACTAAGTCAGGTAGCTGCACAGTGAGAGGAGTGCTTGCCAGCCTCTGCGCTTGGGATTTTACAGCAGGCTGCCAAGGTAGTGACATCCATGCACTTGGCGTGAGCACAAGGTGAGGACTGTGAGACTGTGAATCCTGCTGGGATATTGCTGGAAGACCGAATTCCTTCTGCGCTGGGTGGGGAGAGAGAAACTTGACACAACTTCATCCATATTGCTGGTAATCTGCACAGCCCAGAGCAAAGTCTTCTCTCTTCGCTGCTTCTTTTGCCAAAAGAACTAGTTAGTTKCTGCAGATTGGAGTCTGGGAACAGGCTGTCGTATATGCAGTGCAAGCAATCGAAAGATCAGTTCTTTTCAGTGAAATACAGAATAAACAGAACTGACAGCAGATATGTCTTCACCAGCACTCTTCATCTCCCTGAAGAGAAAATGTATATTAAATTAAGTTATATTATATTAGCATGTTTAAGACCATCAGATTAAATGCCCTGTAGAWCTGGATTAAACCCTCCTCAGGGATGCAGACCTAAGAGAACTCTTTAGCTACCACTTTATCTGTCTTCTAATTAATTTCAWGATTTTAGCTTCCTGTTTTTCTTATGATGAACCTGAAAACTATCAGGATTTCTTTTCTAGGAAGCAAAAGATAGTCATGGCAGGATTGCCAGGAGCTGATGAGGACTGCAAAGTTCTCTTTCTCTCTCTTAGGCAGGGCAGGCACAGAAACCTAGTCCAACACACCAGCCTCTGAACAGAGCAGTCTCTGAAGAATTCCTGCTTAAGGTTTACAGACTCTTCTGCAGAAAACTTTTGTTGAACATGGCAAGATAATATGGAAAGTTTTGGTTATAACAAATCACATTTTTCCAAAGCTTCATGGAAAAATTCCTGAGCTGCTCTGCATTAGGTATTAAGCCCACTCTATTCAGGAGTGCAGCTTTACCAACAAAAAAGGTAATATCTGCAAAGAAAGTGTTGTCTGCAGTYTCTTGGATTAATGACAATATCTATGCAAGATTTTACTGGAGTCTCTGGCAAAAGAACAGGCACAATTTATTGGYTCTGTGATTCAGGTTGGGGTAAGATGTATAGGGACAAAGGTCTAGCGAGTAGGTTGTTGTCTTAGTATGTAAGAGAGCATGGCTCAACTCTTGGCTTAATTTTAGACTTTTCTGTGACTTTGGGGAAGATACTTAAATCTTTTCTCCATCTCGGTTCTCCAGCTGTTAAAAAGGGATAATAGTAATTTCTTACATTTACAGGGATGCAGCGAAAGTAAATCTGGTGATGACTGCAAAGCCTTGAATTTCTGCAGAAAGGAAAAGAAAACAGAATACAGAAAAATATTTTCWAAGGATATATTGCAAGATTATTTTTCCCTCTCCCATAAATGATATGTGAAAATAATCTTCAGTACTTTCCTTCCTTTCCAAGCAGAGGCAGGTATGTAGCAAAGCAAATGATGTCTAAATCATGGAAAGTTCTCTCCTGTTCCTTCAGCTCTGATCTGTTGGTTTTCTGACACTGAGGTCATCTGTAGGTTTATGTCTGATTTCATAGTGGTGTCTATGACAATWTGATATTTCACCTGGACTCTCCAGTTTCTATAAAACAGTCTACAAAATCTGCATGCTGTGGGAGAGGGAGAGCTTTTGTCAATTTTTGTCTTTTCCAGCAGTTATTTTGTGTGCAGTTAGGCTGATGGATTTGGTATCACATTAGTCAAAAATCTCTCTACAAAAGATTTACACATTTGTTTTCATGTAGAAAAACAAAACAAACAAACAAACAAAACCCTAAATCACTAATTTCTGCAAGATGAGCACTTTACTACCAACTTTTGAGTACAGGTTCCTTTGAAACATAGTTTCCAAGGTTTCAAAGAAATTAGTGAGATCTCAACATAGAGAAATGGTATCCAGATAAATAGAATAAAGAGAATATCTTTTTCTTCTCTCTGAAAAGAAAAAAAAAGCCTGCTTTTCAGCTAAATTCTCCCATTGCAAACTGCTTACATTTTATTTTACGGTGGGTTTCATTTCGTTTACTTGTAGTTACTGAGTGTGCAAACCCACTCTGAAGGAAGTCAGGCACAAGGTGGTTTGAGGACTGTGTTTGACTTACTTTGGATCTGGCATCACGTATTTTATGCCACATTGATTTCTGTTACATGCTACCTTTTCAGGTGAAAAAACTCCACCRTAAGTGACAATCAGTTTTTGAGCTCATCTTTTAGGCATAACCAAGTGTTACTTTCTTGATTAGCTAAGATCAGTCATCCTCCCCTGATATCCTTGAGGTACACATAATCTGAAAGGGGTCCTATAGTACCTTCACATGTCAAGCCATGTTAGTGGTGACTCACCCTACCTGTGCTATGCAGYGCAGGGTACCTGTGCTGTCCATATGGGTGCAATGGTTGCATAGGCTCATGAGGGATGGCTRAGTTACTGCTTTACTCCTCTTCTCGTTACCCTTATAAATGAGGGAAATTTCAGCTGCGATTTCTCCCCATATTTTTGCATTGGAAGTGGGGAGACGCTCAGGGACTCATATTTCCTTCCCCTTCCACCATGGACAGCCTCCTGGTGCTGGTTTCATGGATAGGGTGAGCAGGCTAAAAGGCTTGCASAAATCCTTCACTAACCCCCAGGGCCAGACCCTAACAAAAACTCATAAGGGCACCTTGAACATCTAAACTGGCTGCACTCTGAAATGGAAATGAGAGCCATGGGAGAAAAGAAGACTGTATGGGATGGTGAGTTTTGCTGCTTTTGGAGATAAGATTTAAACTGATATGTGGGRTGACGTAAAAAACATAGTATTCTCTTCATTTTGTTCTGTTTTGGCATTTGTAAAGCTCCAGTCACCATGGCATCTAGGCATGAAAGATACCTTGTGTCAGCAGGATATGCATCAAAGGAGTCCTTTTCTAATGGATAAACCTGATATCAAAGAACTGAAGAAACTGAACCAAAATTTACAGGTGTCCTTTGCTTTGATCATTAATTAAAATGTGACTTATACTCACGGTGTCCCTATTAGAGGACTTGACACAACAAAGCATCTGAGGTATTCGACTATTTCTTGTAATGCTGTGAAAGACAGGTGTTCATTCCTGGGAAAGCTTTGAAGCTAAAAATAAAATAAAACAAAATTAAAATTAAAGGATATTTCCAGGTACATTGTAATCATCTTAATACTTACATTTGAGGGGGTTTTGTGTGTGTTTTAGATACTGACAGGGCTCCTGGCTGGAAAGGAATGCAGACAATGGGGTAAAGTAAAGCCTGGTAAGTCATTTGAGATCAATCGTCAGAGAATGCGTCTCAGCCATGTCATTATCAGATTAATAGCCGAGTTCCAATTTAAGCTGGAATTATTTGGATAACAGAAATCAAAAGGAAAGTTTTTGCAAACAATTTGCCTTGAAGCAAAATAAAAGAATTAGAGATAGGATTTTTGTGATTTTCACCACACCCCTTGAAATTCCATGCAGATTGCATTGCTTCACAGGCGAACCATGAGAGCCAGCCCCAGCAACCCTGGGTTATTCCATTTCTGCAATGTGGATCAGGCCATCTGATCTCCCCCCTGTTCCCAGCAGTCAGCCCATGCACCAGAACCCCAGCCTATTGGTGTTAATGGGCCATATGGCAGCCATATGTGTTGATGATCCAGAGCAGCAAGCTTTGGTTAGAGATTTGAGGAAATCTTCTTACAACAGGTCATTTGGCAAGATAGCTTTCTTTACATTTTTATCTCTGTTTTGCTCTCTATGGCAAACTTTTAAAAAGAATCTCAGCCTTGCCATTTTCTTTTGCCTCCTACTTACCTTGCTTTCTATCCCTTCATCTTCTCTTATTTATCTTTCATTAGCTTGTAACTTAATATTTAAGTTTATCTCTTGTTTGAAATAGCATTGAACATGTCTGGGATTGAATCAGCTTTTAATGGCAATTTACATGTAGGGGATGGAAAGTGCCGAAGGAATCCCTCTGCCCTACCCAAATATTTAACAACTTCTTAAGCACTAAATGCATTTTATCTTCTCCTCTCCTGCCGTGACTGTGAGTTCCATTATCATTTCATAAATGTATTATGCTATGTGAGTGATTTACCATCTGATCTTTATAATATATGCTCTCCCTCACTCCCAGCTGTGTGTAGGAATTTCACTGCAAAATCACTGGTTTCTTCTGAGGCAGCAGAAGTGCCTTGGTGCTGTGACCCCAAGACGCTACCAGTTTCTAGTGAGTGCAGTACCCAGTGCCCTATTTAGTGCCATAGCTGAGCATCTTCACAATTGTCATCCGCAAAGTCCTGGCTTTCCAGAAGGACCGAGGTGTCAGGGAAGAGGACCTTCCATCTGCCAGTCCCTCCATAATCTACCAGCACCATGAGTGCTGATGTCAACCTGTTGCTGACATGTGCCCTGCAAATGTGCAATAACTGGATATCTTCTATGAAGCTGCAGAGGTGCTGCTGCCTTTTACTGCATTGGGACAGTGGCTGTGTGAGGGGAAGTCACCACTGAATGGGTCTGTTCCCATCCATCATAGGAAAAGATCCCCTTGGTTTTATTGTTTCCAGTCAAGGAGGCCAGCTCCCCATTTGGTTTAAATCTTCACAGCAACTTTGGCTTTAATTTATGTCATCTGAAAAGCTAGTTGGCTCATATTGTACCATTTAGCTATTAAATAAAGGATATAAAGAATAAGTTCAGTAGTGTTTTCTTGTAAGAAATGCATTTTAGAGTATATTCATTGGATTAMTTTTTGTAACACAGAACTATTATGGTTATATGAGTCCTCTTAAGCTGAACAGGATGATGATCCATGATGTCGCTGGTTAAAAAGATATCATTCAAAAGGCATCACAGACACTTTTGGGAAACTTTCTACAAGGATAACTCTACTGATTCCTACGCCACCRTAAGTGGTATCTAACTGCACTCCATTTTGTAATGACTACAGCACAACCACTGCTGTGCAGCATTCTTCCTGGAGAGCCAACAAACCCCTAACCCATCAGGCAGGATTTGTCATCATTCAGAATGCTACAGAATACATTCTGGTTTTATCTCATGTATGAGAATATAACTATTTTAAATACCTTTAATATTATATACTGTAAAATAACATCTCTGATTTTGTCATTTTCTTTGATGTTGCACTTATAAGTAGACATTTAGTTATTATGTGTGTATATTCTATATTGAAGGTTAAGACATGTAAAATGGACTATTGACATTTCTAGATGTAACATATTTTCACCAGATGTCTTATTCCCATTGGTAAATACTGTGTTCTCACTCTTTATTTCAGTTAGTAGCTTAACRTGTTATTTGTCAGCAAGAAACTCTAAGAAATATAAAAAGCACACAAATATGCTAAAAACTATCAATTAACTAGATTAATGACGTAAAAATRATTAAACAAAGCTGTCTAGAAGAACAGACTAGTGAGGACAAAACTTTTCATCCTTTCCAGGAASAGTCTCTTGATTTCTATTATCATTAACATCTGCACTCTTCAATTCATTTCATATGCCTTTAAAGAAATGCRAATTAAATCCATATTCCTAGATATTCATTTCTATATGAGGACTGTAAAAGTTTACCCATTGTGGCTAAGATACAACAGCACCCTGTTTGTTAATGACATCAAGGTGTGGAATTTGAGAAAAGAGAGGTCCTGAGCAGACTCCTTACCTACCTCCCCTTACTCATCTTGAGACTTTAAAAGAGTGACCTCCTATTTGCATAGCTATCAGTGATGTGGCACCACTAGATTTTGAACCACTAACCACAACCCTCTAAACTCCTCCATTTAGCCAGTTCTCAATCTGCTTCCCTGTCTGCTCCCCTAGTCCCCAGTTCCTGAGCTTTCCTAGGAAGGTTTTAGGGCAGAGATTTTTAAAAGCCTTCCTCAAGTCAAAGCAGACAAAATCCTCTGCTCTCCATTTACCCAGACAGCCAATTCATCACAGAAGACTATCAGGATGGTTATACACGAATGCCCCTTTGTGAATCTGTGCTGACTACTACTTATTACCTTATTTTCCTTCACATGCTTCTAAATACACTCCCATAGCTGCTCCCTCCCCTTCTCAAGGATGGAGGTGAGTGACTTGTAGTTCCCTAAATCCTCATTCTTGCCCTTTTTTAAGCAAGGCGTGACATTGGATTTATTCTTGTCTTCAGGCATCTCTCCTGATTGCTATTGCCATGTAAAGATGATGGAGAGTTGCCTTGTGTGATTCCCTCTTTTCTGCTGATCGTTGGCTCTTGTGTGTATGAACTTCTATGGACAGCTGTTACAGCTGTGGCTTATTTCATTGTTGGCTGTTCTGTAAAATATTGATTATTCCAAAGGTCTATTGCCGTAAATTTCCAAGAAATCATTAGCTGATGAGGATATGTGTTTTATTCTGGAATCATCACTGTATCTTTATATATGTTACCAAACACTTGATCTGTCTTTTCTTGGCAGGCATTCAGAGAAGTGCTGTGACTTACGTATTCTGCTTGCGGTAATTGTAACAGAAGAAAAGTCTTACTGAGCAAAACTGGGAAATAAAATTTGATGCCTATTTTAGAGCAAATAAAACCCTAAAATTGCAAAATTTCTCAAGGGGTTAATTTGGGGCARATAGTTTATTTTAGGAGTTAAAGAATGAGCTTTTTAGATATATTGATTTTTTTTTTCAGTGAGACAAGGGTTTTTGGCAGAATTGTCACTTAAAAAGGTGAGTGAATGGTTTGCATGAAACTCAGTTCTGAACTCAGCCACTGGTACCCTCTCTGTACACAAACAGAAGGGCATATTATTCACTGCAAAGAAATAGTTAATATGGTATGTGTGTGAGTTTAATGCAAGTTTGCTACTGGAGTACAACAAATAAAAAAACATAACACATATAAAAGAAAAATATAACTACATACTTCAAATCTTGGATTTAAATAGCAAGAATCCTGTTTCTAGTTATGTATGGATCTTTAGTTATATCTTGCATATATGTTTCTTTTTCGGACTGTCACGACTCTGTGAGTCTGGATTGTGAGAAAATRTGGGCACGGTGACTTAYGACCTTCCTGCCAGCCTCCAGGCATGYTCTTTGAGGCAATATTAATTTRRATGTTAATCTGAAAACCTGAGGTGTAACTTCACGTTYCCCAGGTACTGAGAGGTAGATGGATTTATGATATTTATGATATTTTCATTATTAATGTTTTTTCCTATTTTTTTCATTTATGTTTGGAAATGAAGCTACCTAGTGCAAATGCCACAAGGTTATTTGCAAAACACTGCCTGCATTTTTCAGCATATTTAGGATGATATTTAGGATAAGTAAAATGAAGTTTGGTTTTTTTTAGTATTACCCTAACCTATTCACCAACCAAATCTCAATTTTCTCAAAGAATAGGGGAACAACTTGACTGTCAGGAATTACTACTTCTTTGCAAATCAGGGCTCAAAGTCTTTTCAAATGATTTTTCTTGGCAAGCCTGAGCAGCTGATTTCAATACAGAAGTAAGTGGATGAAATTCTGTGGTTTGAATTAGACAGACAGCCTATATGATCTAATGTTTTCATTCTAACCTTTGGATCTCTGAAATGGGGATAACTCATGTGAGTCAGGCTACTTCTACATAAGGATATTTAACCATAACATCATGGTTTTATGTTGTGCTAGGCCATTTYTGTGAAATTCCCCCACTGTGACAGTGATCTGCAAAGATGGTATTTTGCATTACAGATATTCTGTTGAGTAATATAACAAGGACATTTATGGCTGAATTTGGTAAAGCTGTGGTAGTGTGGGTTATTTTTYTGGTACCTGTATTCAAGAGTAATTCCTGAATGCTGTTGAAGATTAGGATAACTGAGGAAGTGAAGGAATTTTTAGCATACAGACTTCTCTAGCTTGAAGCTGTTTGTCAAAGACAGTGCAGGACATAAAAATATGATCCACCGAAACCAAAAATCCCAGCCCAACAACAACACAGAAAAAAAGCCAATTGCAGCCTGGATTACCACAACTGTCAACAAGGTTTCCATTCAGAAATCCTCTCTTTGGCCAGTCTTCTAATACTATCACTAATGGAAAGAATGCTCTTRAAGAAGGCAAACTCCTTTATATAGCTGCTTTTGATCACATACCAAACAGAGTTTCAACAAGAGAAAATGAATAAACATCTGTAAGAATTTGCAAACAATTACAGCATGCTTTTTTTCCTGCTTTTCTCTCTCTGCCTCTCTCAATACTTGTGCATGGACATGCACAACTTTTCCAAATTTGTTTGATATTAGAATATTGTTCAGTGACATTTTGCAATGCATTTTTTTC
Organism: Eudromia elegans; assembly: GCA_003342815.1. Classification (NCBI taxonomy): domain Eukaryota; kingdom Metazoa; phylum Chordata; class Aves; order Tinamiformes; family Tinamidae; genus Eudromia; species Eudromia elegans. The sequence continues at coordinate 5,326,120 of PTEX01000010.1, read as the reverse complement.
TAACCATGGTGCAAATGCCCTCCAGAGATTCAAAAYAGTGCAGTTAACTGTGTTGCTTCACTGTGACTTTTCACATGGGRTATCAGCTTTTCTTATAACTCCTTTTACAGTAGAAATAGTTGCAGTTTCAGTGTTTGCAGGAAAGGTGACAGGACTTACATATGATTCATTGTTGCCCTGTTTTGGCTATTTGCAGAGGGGATTAGAGAGAKCTTTCTTGACATATAGCTTTAAAGATATTACTTAAAGGAAATMTCTCAATTTTTATTCAGTTTGCCAAATGACACATAAACCTTAGTTGCTGAGATGCTGTCTTTGACYTTCAAAAGTGCAGTTTATAGGAGTGAGAAAATAGAGAAAAATTCAGATTAACTACCTTAAAACTTGAAAAMCTCTTCTTGATATGATGAAGAAGCAAGAAGAAAAACTGCAAAGTGAGGAGTGAAGAAAAAAGAAAAAAGAATTGCATGCAAAAGGTATAAAACCTATTCTAAAACTGAGRGTGTTATTGATTATCTAGTTCAAAGCACAGGTGCTTTTGTTAATGGCAAGTCATGATGGTTGGAACATACTTCTTTTATTTAGTGGTAGAAATGAATCACTGATTCTCTTATTACACTGATCTGTCTCTATAAATTCAAAGATGTGGAACAATACTGCTACAGCTAGTACTCTTAGCATAATCTGCTAAATCCTATGTAGCCAATCTTTTATAGTTGTTTATACATAGAGACCTTTGTGAAATCAGTCACCTCCATATATGTGCAACATAACACTTCTGTTTTTTTGTAAAAGCTCTAGTTTGAAAAGTAAAGATAGGTAAATAACAAGGTTGGTAGCCTGCAATGGAAATATGAGCCATTCTGCCGGTTTTGACCGGCTGACCCAGGTTTAAACTAGTCATAGCTTATTTCAGTTCTGGAAATACAGTTTGAAAAATGGACCAGGCTCTGTAACTGCTCCCTCTGTGAGGAGCATGCAGTTGCATGCTAATAATCTGGATCAGGGTTTGAATTTTATTAACTTGTTCTGCACTAACTCCAGGAGTGATTTTAAATGGCCCATCCTAGCACTCACACCCGAAACGTCCTTCCCAGCATTGATGCTGGRTAATGATGTCCCCTGGTGCTCAATGTCTCTCCTGTTCCCAGAAACATCAGTTGTTTGGAGCCTGCTGCAACTTTCAGTCCACCAAAGTTGTGATGAAAGTCTTCCTTCTCATCAAGAATCGCTCTGCTGGGGCAAACAGCTGTGGCAGGCAGATAACAGGAAAAGTACCTCCTGAGAGCAAAATTAAGTTTTATTTAGTATGCTCCAGTATAAGCAGCACATTTCTTCAAACAACTTTTAATACCAAGATAGAAACATAGCACTTGCTTTTGCTACATCACCCCAAAAGCTTAATCCCACTAGGGAACATAACCACCCATTTTCCTGTCACTCACAGACGCTTGGGTAAGTCTCCCAGTTTTAATGTTAGACAATCTTTGGATCTTCCAAATTATTTTTCTATACACAACTGCGTGGCTTTTCTCATGAGCTGTAAGTTCTGCTGAACCAATGCCAGAATGAACATTGATACCAGGTGACTGCTCTGGCAGAATCTAGTATYACACCTACAGATAAAGTGTAAAATTACATGTGTCATGCCCAACACCACAAATTTCTCTACCCTTCATCTTAAATAATATGATAACTCCAACTTTGAGACTTCAGACAATGTAGCCTTGGCAAAATGAAAGGTTTTCATAGCCAAACATGTCAAATCTAGTGTATTTTGCTGGATCAGAGGGGCTGAATTTTCAAGACAGTGCTTTGCCAGATTGAATCTACCATTGGTATATAAAATAAAACATACTGTCTTGGGCAACTACACTGCTAAACAATGTTTGAGGAGGCTGGAAGGAACCACAGATAGAGGTGATAGAGGCTCAGACGTGAAGGTGATGGCGATATAAGCACACATGCACACGTGCACTCATGCTGAGCGAAACAGAGGGCTGGAGAAGGCAAAGTCACGTCCTCTGAAAACCTTGGTTGTCAGACTAAGGYGGCTGAGATGTCCCTACTTTGTGTGTGTTACCAAAAGGCTTTGAGGATTTGCTTGAGCTTCCTCATTAGCCACAGCTGATTTGTGGAGACTGCAGCCACCAGCCAGGAGCAGTTTGGCATAATCCTGTGGCAACTGTTTGAGTTCATCTTGAGCTGAAGCAAGAGGAGCTCCCTCCTCAAAAGCCCTCTAAAACCCCCAGTTCCAGGCCTTAATCTCCACACCTTCATTTCTCTGATCTCTATCTCATCTTGACAGTGTGGAACCTGCAAACCCATGGCTTATCTCCCAGTTACCATCAAGCACATAGGTAACTARTCAGTGGATAAAATTTGCTTAAAGTGAGGCATGATTAAGCAGCCTTTTTTTACGTTTTAATGGAAGATCAAATCTTCCTGCTACTGAGGGTGAAGGTTCTGAAGGACTTCTGAAGGTGCTTCTGAAGGACTGTATTCATAAATATACTTGTAAATAGTCTTTAAAAACACGATTGCAGTATTTTTCACATGAAYATTTGTCTGTGGAAGTTTGTGAATTGCATAGAGCATAGAGCAGTGTCCTTTTCACACAGAATTACAGGATTWTGTACTGAGAAATGGGTTTGACCTCAAGAAAACGTGGACTGTCAGCAAAGGTCAGAAGAAAATTTGCATATTATTATGATAAAACAGTAATTACTTTGAGTGATCTAGAGTGATCAAAATCTTTCTATTACAAATTGTTTAGTGAGAATTCCTAAAAAATATATGAATTGAATTATTATTATGCCGATTTTTCTCTTAACCTCAGATTCATTTTGTAATTGTTGGCCTTTTGTGCAATTTGCTTCAAAAAAGAAAGTAGGGGAAATGTTGGCAGTTCTAGTAAGTGACTGTTTAGCCTATCATTGTTAATATGGAATTGGCCTGGAGAAGGGCATAAATCTTTAAGGACAAAGACAATCATCTTTATAGCTTGCAAATTCCTTATTAGTGTGCAGATAGTGTTACTATAAATTCAGGCTGCATATTATAAGCCACACATTTTTAGCTGTTCGAATTCTTCTCTGAATATTTAATAAGATGAAGAGAGGAGGTGAATGGCATCTCCCCAGCTGGACACAGTTCCAGTTTAAGCAAGACGATAAACTTCTAGTATGAAGATGGAACTTATGGATGCTGGCCAGAGAGAAATAACATTTCACCAGTGGAATTCCAGTTCAAACTCTATTCTGGAAAGAAACAATTCTAACAAGGCTCTTCTCCCTTTTAGGGGCTTCTGGAAAAAAATAATGGAAAAGCCAAGTGTGTGGTCTTTTGAAATTTCAGATTAATTTGTAAAAGAGACAGCATGGGGAGCTTTTAGGGAAAAAAAAAAGAAAAAACAGAAACAAATACTGAAAGCTGACAAGAAATATTTACTCTTTCATAAGCTCTTGCAGCAGCACCCAGGAAGTATAAATGGAACTTTTATTTTCTCGCATTATGCCTGGAACAGAGAATCTTGTACAGAGGACTTAAGCAGCAATTGATTCCCTGATTTTTAATTTAAAAAAGTAGATACAGTAACATGAATGATAGGTTAATTTTGCCAAAATGCATTGATCTTGATGTTTACATTTTGAAATTCTTTAAGATTCTTACACATTCTTTACCTCACAAAGAATTTTTCCTTTTCTTTGTCTCCTAATGTATAGAATGGTGTATACACCCAGTGGTGCGTGATTGATATTTAGGTTACCAGCCTGCAGAAAATCTAGACTAAGTGATTTAAACCTGTAAAGAAATATGTATTTATTTCTGAAGGTAGAGGAAGAAGAGGGAGCTCAAATAGGAGCACACACGGTATATGTGCTCATATCCTCAAAACAAAATCTGTATAGAGGTCTAACTGAAAGTTTGCATTCATTCTGCTAAAAAGTCCAAAACTATTCATCATATGATTTTCTTTGCTGCTATGTTTAATATTAGACTCACCTGTCATGGGATGTTTATGYAATATTTGATATAATCCCTTTGGCCTCTCTAAAAAATCTGGATATCTCTGTAGAATGTATACCCTTGGACATATTCAGAAGTCAAATGAACAATACCCTGAGCAACATCATTTGATGTCAAGGCTAGACTTAATTTTAGCGAGCGTTTGGACTGAGTGACCTCCAGACATCTCTTCTAACCTAAAATATTCTGTGATCCTACAGTTTAGCTTCTGAATGCGTATCAGGTTTTTCAGGCTCTATAAAATAATAGAAATTGTGTCAAAATCACAGAATGAGAGAATCACAGAAATACTTGGGGTTGGAAGGAAACTCTAGAGAAAATTTCAGTAGGTTGTCCGTGACAATGTCCAACTGCATTTTGATTATCACCAAGGAAAGAGATTATACAGTCTTTCTGAGCGGTTTATTGCTGTGTTCAACTGCCTTTACAGTAAAGAAGTTCTTGTATCTTAATCAAAGAATCATCCACATTTCATTGTAGATTCAGATACTGATTTATTCCCATCTCAGGCACCTCAACTTGATTGTACAACTGTCACCTGTCCAATGTGTTGAGGCTGTGGTGTTATGTGAAGATTGCTGTGTCTAAGAGGTGACTTCCTTCCTCTGTCTACTGAGTCCATGGGCACCCTAAAATACTTGCATTCCTAATTGAGACACTTAAAGTGTCTTAAAGTTTGTTGTCTTTTGCCAAGTAGGACAAATCTAAGCTCTCATGTATATTTCTAAATTGTCTCTATTTGTAGACATTTGCCTTCCCTTCATAATGAGCACCCATTTCATATACTGAACCTGTCGATGTATGAGTCTGATTGATAGAAGATTAAAGCAAGAGGGTAGGGAGCATTTAGTTCAAAGTAAGCTTGAGGATTCGTAAAGTGTGGTGGGAAAGGGGATACAGTTTTAATTCTAAGAGTGATCGGCAATTTGAAAAAWTGGCCCTACATCAGTGGTAAGACTTGAGATAGTTTTGAGAGAGATCAAAGGAGGTGCTTTTCACAGTGGTTACTTTGGGATGGAAAAACAGAATAATCAACAATTTCCAATTGGAATACTGCTAAAAAGGCCTGCGTTCGTTTGTTTTTCAAAGGTCTCTGTGACAGAATCAGACAACCTTATTACTGAATGTTACATTTCAGCAGTTAAGGCTGCAGGAGACTCCCAGTGGAGGAAGAATGAGGGAGATAAAAAGAGATTTTACTGTTTAATTGTTTTTGCGTGAAGACAAATACCACATTTTGCCTTTTAAAGCAATTGTTATTTTATCCCATAGATGCTGTTATTTACATTGTCTCAAACAGTTTACATTCAAGACGAAAGCTTAGCAAAACCAACTTGCTTCAGTATGGCCGAATGAAACTCGTTATAACAATTTACCACTGACATTCTTATAAAGTGACTGCTGTGCAAACTGCTTGTTTGGGTGATTTGAAATATAAAATCAATCCTGCAGCACTCTGTTTTGTAATGGAGTTAGGCTATTGGATTTTGGCTTGGTTWTTCCCAGTCCAAAAAGATGGTCACAAAGATGCAGAGCAAGCAAAATCACCTCTGGACTTCACAGTGTGCCAAAAGCTTGGTGATTGGAGCTCTTTTCTATCCAAAGAGATCTGTTGGGAAAAAAAAAARRAAAAMMAAMMAAAAAAMCCCAAAAAACCAAAACCCAAATTCTCTACTAATTCTCTRCACAGAGGTGAACTGCATACYATACGCTCTAGGACAGAAGCATAGAGGAACTGGTGATCAAAAATTTTAGCAAAAATTTTCAATTATATGGGCAAACCATATGAAGAACCAGGCAGTCCTTTCATTTATGCAAATACTTTCATTTCAGGTGGGTTCTGGCAAAAGGCCAAGTATTCTGTATGATAATTCGCATACACTTTGTGAATCTTTGTGTTCTGAGCAAGTGTAGTGCATAAATTGTTCTAGAGGAGARTTCTTGGAAATGATCAGCTATGGCAACAATGTTTTAAGGCTTTTGGGGACATATTCAATTAAAACCTCATATAGTTTCCATACTGAATAAATCCACACAAAGCTGAATAAATATTAGGAGAGAAAAGGTTTCCAGCCTAGACTAACTCATAGTATGGCTCTTTTATACTGCTTYAGAGATATATCTCTAAGGGACCTTGAAGAGGTTTAAATTAACTGTTAATGTAAGACATAAAGGACATACATGTAAGTGAAAATCAGGTTCTTACTACTGCTTAGATGGGTTAGATGGCTTCAGAAATTCAGAGATTATGAATCCAGTCCTGACTTTGAAAATTACGAAGCCTTTTACACTACTGTGCATTTAATCTTCTCAGCCACAAATCTTGATTTCTTTTACACTTTGTGGCCCACCTTCAGTGAGTGAACTGCCTGAGATAAAATCAGACTTGGTTCTCACCCACCATTGAGGAGATTATGGACTCTATTTACTACCCTAAAAGTTAGATGGCTAGTTTCCACCTTCATCTTGCCAAACCCAGGACTTTAGAATATGTACTRAAATGTGTACTCTGTACACATCCAATCTCTTAGAATGATTTCCCAAAGTGAAGACTACTTTGTCTGTCCTGACAGTTTCTTCCATGAGATGAAGTGTGTGGTAATGGGATTCAAAAATTGCATGGACTGCATGAGACATCTAAATCTTGGTGCATTTTGATTTTTTCTCTCCTGTTTGCATGATGACACCTTGTTCTGCTTTCACTCTTCTCTAAAAATCACCTTAATCTCTCAGGCATAACTTCACAGAATTATTTTGTGACAAACATGGGAAAACTAGACAAACTGGAAGTGCTTGTGAGGCCCCAAGAGTGCAGAGTGAAGCAGTAACCTTTTGTATGCTTGTGATGTTGCTAATGGGTCTGGAGAATTATTGATTCAACCTCATAGGTTTGCAGTGAACAGCTGTATAGCAAGCCGAGGCTGCTCCATGCTCGGCAGTTCTGGTTCCAGCAGAAAGACCATCTGGCATCAGAGCCTTGGCAGGAACCCAAGCTGCAACTGAAATAAGATGGAACTGAAGATATAACTGGATGCAAGACTAGACGCAAAGGAGAATGCAGGAAGAGACCAGAAGCCAGGTTGGAGAGGGGACAAAGAGAGGCTAGAGAGAAGAAATAAGCTAAAGATGAGATGAAATGCTCCTCAGGATGCAAATCTATCCTGCAAAGATATGCTGAAGTCRTGAACGCCCTTCCTCCTGGAGCTGGGTTTTGATGGTCAAGAAGAAGGGTTGGCAATGTCTACAGATGTATAGATAGTGTGAGGTGCACTCCTAGTCATGMAGGTACCTAGTACATGATAGAGTCAACTGATGTGGGTATAAAGGACATGGAAAAGCATTTTACCATTTGTWTAAAAATCTCAGTCTACTACCCTAGGTCAATCAAGTATAAGTCACTTGTATATGTATATGTTTGTAGCCAGCACTGAGGGTCTCAGGGCTGATATAAAAAAATGTAAAGAGAAACTATGAATCTCTGATAGTTGCATACATGTCTGGCGACCTAGGCTCATTGCAAGTCTTTTAATCCTCTCTGCAACCCTGTTCTGAAGGTGGGGATGAGGACCTGAAGGGAGCCCACAAACAAGACTAGACAAAGAAAGAACTGCAAGTATCCCAAGCAGATATCTTCCAGCTGAAAGGAATTTAGGATGGTTAATCAGTTGCTTCTTAAGCCTGACATCTTCRTAGTTATGACAGCAGTTGGCTGAGCTCACTTAGACATCACCTAAGTGAAAATAAGGTTAAAATTTTCAGTCAGAAGATTGCAAAATATTGCATGAGGGAAGCGTCTGAGGACTGGTGGTCAGCATCTCCTAGAGCATTGTGAGAACCAGTGGGGAGATGACGGTTGAGAATGAATGGGAATTGTCCAGCTCCCTGGAAAGTAAGTCACTCCCACAAAATTGGCACAAGAGCTTTGCTGTATCCAGTTCACTGGCCTTCTGCTCTGTGTCAATGGGGGCAAAGTGTGTGGTCTGAAGCTTYCCTCGCCTGCTCTCTCTGCTCATAGATTGATGCAGATTCTCTAGATAGTTTCTACTGAAAAAAAAAATGAAATTAGGATGAGTAGAAATAATTAAAAAAAGATTTATTTTCTACTAGTCCAATATCTGTTGTGAAAGGGTGTACAGCTGTACCTGAGGTTCAAATATTCCAAGACTATGGCCTAACCCTTCTCAGAAAAAAAAGTGCTTTAGAGAAGGGCTTCCTCAGTATCCCCGGTCCTTGCTCTTCTTCTATGTAAAAATCTTCAAATATTTATTGGAACCAGCTGTGGAACATAACTTTCCCATTTTCAGCAGGTTAGGGAATAGTCCTTTGTGTTTCTTTATGACTCATTTATTATCTAGTGATGCCCATACAGCGTGTGAGGAATGATGTGAATCCTCTTTACAAACTGGACAGAAAGTGGATCTTCCCAGGGAGATCTGGGAACCTAATCTGGACTTGCCYTTATGCCTTCATGGAGGCACATAAGCCAAAGAGGAACTTTACCCAGAAACATGAATCTAACTTTTCAAAAAGACATTTATTATTTTGGACTGAAGATGGCTTTTTTTTGGCAAAATAAAATATAAATGTCAATATAAATGCTTCTTGATAAGCCCCTCCTACCATTATTTATATACTAAGGACACTCCTTTAATCATGACTTATTGGTAACAGATATATTTACAATAGTTCTGAACAGAGAAGAGAATATGTTGGAGAAAGTCCCTCCTAATATAGTATATGAAATTGAAGTAAGCAATACCAAGCTAAAGCACAGTATAAAGATACAAGTCCATGAGGCCCCAAGAAAGGACAGGGTTTTTCTGATAAACTAGAAGTGCTGCAAGACACCCAGAGTGCAAAACCATCAGGGAGCCACTTCTGGGAAAATCCTCCAGGAAAAGAAAGGGCTGAAGAACTTTTATTTATAAAGAGGAAAACAAGAAAAAACAAACAAACAAACAAAAAWTGACAACGACAACAAAAAAGAATTATGTTATAAAACAACAACCCTCATCCAAACATTGCTCATCRTCCTTTAACAACTTGGAGCAATAACAAAAGACAATGTTGCTGTGTTWTTCACTTCACTTCTAAGTCCCAGAGAGTCAATGTGAATTATTAAAATTATGATGATGTGTTTGATTTCAGGAAAGTCTTTGTACGGAATTAAAAATGCAGTAAATGCTAATTGGAGTTGATATATTTCCTGCCAGATTCATTTTGAATCTAGTATGATAATATATTGACCTAGTGTTTGTGATCAAGATGTTCTCTAAATTTAAAATGTTTCCCAGGGAATAATTAGAACTCAGAGGAAGCAAGAAAAAATTGGACGTGTCAGGGATTAAAAGCATTTGTTTTTCTTATTATGAGTTTTGGGACTCATAAAGCAAGCAGGAGTTCTTCCTAAGTATTTGAGGGACTCCTGAAAATGCCTTAAAAGATCCCTTGATTGAAGATTTCAGTTCTACAAAAATGTTGACGTTTTAGTGTGTCTTTTGGACTGTGTTGAAGAAAGATGGACACTTTTTCAAGTTTCCATGAGAAAAAACAGGAGAAGCATCCAGAAGACACATGAACGAACAGTACAAGCACACAGCCAACCCTAATCAGCATTAKTGCATGTGTGGGACCGAGATGGACTGTGTTCATTTTCCTACTCGGCTTTCATCATGTTCATTAACACTTTGGTAGAGAGAAGTTTCTCTGGATTTGAAGAAAAATTCTCTTCCCAACCTGACAGAGAGGTATCAAACCTGAGTCTCTTCTGTCATTTTTTCCCATGTTTGATAAGTGAACTATTCCTAATGAACTCACATTTCGTTAATGAGAACATGATGTATTCACTGTTCATGGCTATTMAGCCTCACCAGATGTCTACCTGTGGAACTTCTGTTAGGAATCTTCAAAGCAATTGTGACAAACTTCTCCCCAAACAGAATTAACTTCCTCCTTTCTCTCAACTGTGTTCACAAATTTAATTTCCTATGTTAGGGCACAGGACCTTAAGGATACAGAGAGATGGAATAAGTTATTTTAGACAAGCCTGCATGTGTTTTCAAAGATTATGATTTCCTGTGTAAAATGTAAGATTTATGACATGTGAGTATAAATATCACTCTCCTTTCTACACATGGAGAAAGTCAGACTTCATTTCAGAACGAAAGAGCTTTTCAGTTTGTTTGTTTTGGGACAGAGGAGGTCACAGAGACATGTGAGCTGTTTACCACAGACCTGGACGGAGGAAACTTTCTTGAGTCAGGAGGAAAGAGCAGTAGTCYCTTGCCAGGTCTTTGCCAGGAAAATTACGAGGAAAATGGCCATTTGCAAAAAGGATGAGAGAAGTCTGTGGGTGGTAGTTCTGCACCTGTGATGGGGAGGGAGCTTTGCTGCGCGACTTTCCGTTCTCCAAAATATTCTTGTGCTCTTTCAGCCTACTGCCGCAGTGAGACTGCCCATGCCACCCGCTTACCCAGGGAGCGGAGCTCTGCTGCGAACAACAGTGAGTCAGAGCACAGGAGCTCCATCAGCTCAGCAAACTGGGGTCTGCCTGAACAGCACCTGTGTGTCTTCTACCTCCCTGCCCCAACCATAGAGATCAGCCTAACTCTGTCTTTCCAGAGATGAAGTTGGTATAGRACTGCAACAGGTTGTGACCTACAGTTTCTCATATGTGCTCAGCATAGTTAGTTTGATCRAGATAATGCCCATTAGTGGGTCTGATAGGTTTTCTTCAGCAGTGGGCCATGATGAGGTGCTTTCTGTGAGATCCTGTGGAGCACAGGGACGGTGGCTGTCCCCAGAAGGGCCTGGCTTATCTCTGCTTGGGGAAATTCCTCCTCAGTCCCAGGAATGGTCCCTGTAATTGTCCTCCTCAGAAGGACCCTCACAGGTTCTCAGGTCACTTACTTCAGCTCTGGATTTCTCGGGAGTTGTCTCATGTATTTGCCATCTTCACTTGTATTTAGTAGGAACTATGGGCAAGGTTAAAGATGAATCACAGTCACAGAACTGTTGAGGCTGGAAGGGACCTCTAAAGATCAAACCCTCTGCTTTAGCAGGGACACCTAGAGCACATGAAACTAGGATGCATCCAGGCAGATTTTGAGGATCTCCAAAGAAGGAGATTCCACAGCCACTCTGGGCAACCTRTTCCAGGACTCTGTCACCTTCATAGTAAAAAATTCTTCTTCATACGGAGATGGAACTTCCTGTGTTTCAATTTGTACCTCCCTCTGTCCTATCGCTGGCCATCATCGAAAAGGGTGTGGCCCCGTCTTCCTTACATTCTTCCCTCAGGTACTTATACATATTGATCAGATCCTCTCTCAGTCTTCTCCAGGCTRAACAGGCCCAGCTCACTCAGTCTTTCCTCATATGATAGATGCTCCAGTCCCTTAATCATCCTTGTTGCTCTACGCTGGACCCTCTCTAGAACCTCCACGTCCCTCTTGTCCTGGGGAGCCCAGAACTGCACCCAATACTCCAGGTCTGGGCTCACCAGGGCTGAGTAGAGGGACTGTCCTGCTGGCAACACTCCTCCTGATGCAGGCTGGGATTCCATTGACCTTCTTGCCCATGAGGACACATTGCTGATTCATGGTTAACTTGTTRTCAACCAGGACTCCCAAATCCCTCTCCATGGAGCTGCTTTCCAGTAGGTCAACCCCTAATCTGTACTGGTGCCTGGGGTTATTCCTGCCCAAGTGCAGGACCCTGCACTTATCCTTGTTGAACCACATGAGGTTCCTCTCTGCTGAACTCTCTGTCCTGTCCAAGTCCCTCCGAATGGCAGCACAGCCCTCTGGAGTGTCGGTCACTCCACCCAGTTTTGTGTCATCTGCAAACTTGCTCAGGGTGCACTCTGCCCCCTCATCAAAATCATTGATGAACAAGTTGAACAGTACTGGGCCCAGTGCTGATCCCTGGGGGACACCACTGGCCACAGGCCTCCAATAAGACTCAGCCCTGTTTATCATCACCCTCTGAGGTCTGCCATCCAGCCAGTTCTCAATCCACCTCACTGTCCATTCATCTAATCCACACTTCTGGATCTTCCCTATCAGGATGTTACCGGAGACTGTGTCGAAAGTCCTGCTGARGTCAAGGTAGACAACATTCCCTCCCGTCATCGATCCAACCTGTCATCCCATCTTAGAAGGTTATCAGRTCAGTCAAACATGACTTACCCCTGGTGAATCCATGCTGACTACTCTTAATCATCTTCTTTTCCTTGATATTCCTAGAGAGGCTCTCTAGGATGAGCTGCTGCCTCACCWTTCCAGGAACRGAGGTGCTTGAATATTTGCCAACTCTCCTGGAACCCCTAACCWYCTAGGACCCTGGCCCAYGAGATTCCTCCTAGTAGGTCCCTGAAGAGGTCAAATTTAGCTCTCTTGAGGTCCAAGGTTGCAWTCCTACTGAAATTGAGGTAGAATGACAAAGACCTACTTATCTGAATTGCTTAGGTTAGCTGCTTTTGCTCCGATGAGTCAGGAAGTAGCTCAACCACCAAATCTGAGTGGCAGAAGAGAGTGGCAGAAGAGAGCTTGAGGTTGAGCTGAGGACAATAACTTTATTGAGGTTAGAAGAAGTTTATACATAAACCACTGCTTGGAAAGAGAAGTGTCTGAGGTAATGGAGTGCATTTGCTAAGCCTTGTTTGATTGACAAGAGATATAAGCTGAGAGAGCAGGCCASAGGCAGCCCTAGCTGATGAACCCTACTCAGAACTGGGTGAACCATAACTTCACCTACAATTGATGACTACTGATGGGCTGCTAAATCATTTTGTAACTCCCTGTAGACTTACAGGTAWATGATTTTCTAATGATTTACCAACAGCTTTCCTAGAAAGAACAGAAAATTAAAATGAACCTATTTTTCCAATATAGGCTGATATAGRTCAACACTTTTTAATTCTTCATCATAATGATTCAGAATACACCTACAATACACAGTCAATAGGTACAGTGCTTCTAACATCTTTTTATTGTGAGATGTAATGAAGCTGCAGTGACTTAAGTCACTTTGTCACTTCTTAAATTTCAAATCAATGTCACTTTAGCAAAAAAAAAAAAAAAAATAATTAGTAGTCTCAGTGTTAGTTTTCCTAAGAGATTAATCTGCTCATAATCAGCAGCAGAATCACAACCATGGACAATTTGGGTTTCTCAAGGCCTTTGCCGTCAGAAGGATAAGATTKTTCCTGAGAACATATGGTCTTGTTTTTGCCAGTGGATTCTTCAACTTTGTGCTTAAACTGATGGGATTTCCATCATCTTCCCKGGGAGTAATCCCACAGTACACTTGTGACGAGCTAGCAATATGTTTAATTGCAATATGTGAGACACCCACTTGACCACAAACTCATTTCACACACTSTGGCTTGTTGGTCCACCAACAGATGGTAGCAATTTTTGGCTGCTACAGACCTGGGATGGGTCCAAATCAGGCAGAAAAGAAAGGCTCCATATCCTATAACTAATTCTCAAAGTCCTTTAGTCCCATCATTATTTAACTAAAAGGTAATGAGTGAAAAGATAATGTATCAAGATCAAGGCAATATCCCTTAAATGTCAGAAAGGTGCTTACCTGCAATCCAGTAATACTGTGTTATCTGAAACCTTTTAGAGGATGAAAAAAAAAATACAAAGAACCTCAAAACTTAAGGGAAGCACCAGCTATTAACTTGKTTTCCTAATTTGCATTAGAATAATTTAGTTCACAGACATGCAAACCAACCAATAATTAGTGAACTTGAACAAAATGTCCCCATTTGTAAATTAAAATWATTCAACACAAATATTAATTGCAAATTTACCCTTTTTTCTATTCATGAATACATTTAGTATGTATAAATATTCATTGAATGGTTTATGCAAACAGATTTTACTTTGTAGGTTGCTTGTAACCCGATCAGTATCTCCATGTATCTTTTTTTTTTTTTTTTTGTGTATCACTAGTTAACACAGGTATCATCCCTTCTTCCTCAAAGACTGCTGCTTTAAAAATAGAATAATATGGAATAAAATATAGGGAAACGTATGGTGTTGGCATCATTTATAGGGACAAATAACAAAGAACACAATTTGAGGATGAAGAATCATGATTATCATGACAATTACCCACAGCTGTGTGAGGATTTATAAGCATGACATATCATGAAASAACAAATAACAGGAAACTCTACTTATTTCTTTTATTCACAAAAGTATTCTTGAATCACAGCACTATTGTAAATGCCCATTCTCACAATGATACAGTTTCCTGTTTGCATCTCTGAGCAAAGAACAGCATTGATTGTAACTGTTCACCAGCTTCCAAAAAATTGTTAGACAGGATAATATCCACTCTTGACGCTCACACTATATTGTGGCCTGCTCTCTTTTTTCTTTCCTCGCCCTTCTTCTCCCAGAGCACTTTTTCTGAGGAAAAATAAATCCGAGGAAACATCTCATTTTGGTTGCTGAGAGCCATTCCCCAATCAGCAACTTTGTACCTTTTAACCCTTGTGATTTGGTATTGATAGAGTTTGATTCTGTTTGATCATCAGGGAGCTTCCTGTGATGATGGAGATAGCAGAGCCTTTCACAGGAGGCTGCTTTTGAATCTGCTATGACGGGGAATTCCTTGTTGCCTGGTGTCTGACAACCTTTGGGTTCAAATGTGAGATCTCTGGTCTCATTCCGGCTTCCTTGTGGGTGGGAGGCACACCTGGGAGAGTGCTAGGAGGAGAGGAAGGTCTCAGGAGCAAAGCCTGCACTTGTTGCAAAGCCTTGTCTTCCCGGTCCYGGGCAGCAAGCAAGCAAACGAGAAACACTGCCCAAAGCAAGAACCCCGTGCAACCTGCTGAGGTGTGCAGGGTTCGGGATGTCTGTTAGGTCTCAGTTCTGACATTCGAAAGGTTCTAGGATTGCCCTTGGATAGCAAATACTTCTTTAAAACACTAATTTTTCTTAGTGGACTGACCATGATATGAGGCTCACACTGCTTRTTTTGTGATCTTTCTCTTCTAGCACAATGGCCCTCTGAACAGGTGGAGGGGATTTTATCCAGCACATCTTTGGTCATTAGCCAGCACATTCTTGCTGTTCCAGACATGAAAATATTTACACATGAGCATTAGGAAATAAGTGGAAGTCACTAAAAAACATCTTKCAATTTATTTTTTTAATTTGTAAAATGGCATAGCAACAGGTTATTCTGTTCTTCTTTCAAGTGAAAATTAGGACAGAAAAGCCCACGTCTGCCTTGCATTCACTGCCTTTTGCTAACAACCATGTTTTACTATTAACTCTTTTCCCCTGGGAGTCGATTTTTCTCAGCACTATACCTAAGTGCAAAATGCATTAGCACAAATATCTGAACTCCAAACCCATCTGGCATTAAGGAGCTATAAAATATTGCCATATTTGTCTACAGTAGATTTTAATAGACTTTCTGGACAATATCATTTAAAGAACATTGTTGTGCAATGGAATTAATTAACACAGGTAACGTGTATAACATAAATTTTTACTGTTTCTTATATGCCATAAAATTTCCAAGACTGAAGCACCTGGTAAAAGCATACTGTCTGACTGGGCATCACATTAGGAGGGTCTGTATGGGAGCAGATGGAAAGTCTGAGGATGAAATAAGAACAGATGGGAAGTCTGAAGTTGAAATTTGAACTTAGGTATTTCAAAGTTCACATGGCCAAACATAAAGTCCCATTAAACAAGTCCCGATAAAGAGTTAAGCTGACAGGGTCTGCTGTCACCTCCCTCCTTTTGGATTTCCAGTGTCACTTAGCTGTCAGCAGTGTTTGTGGCAGCAGCTAAAAAGCACTTCTCTTAACTCTGCCTGCTGGTTTCAAAACAGACTCCTAGACAACCACTTTGTACCTGAGGTTTTACAGAGGCATTTCTGCTATAAAAAGGGAAAAACCTTTTCAGCTTCATAGAGAGTTGATGGTTCTCCCCTATAATTTCSCTCCTCTTCATTTAGACAAGGCCATAGCCGTGTGCAGCCGGTGAGGACTTGAGGACTGACTGTGAGGAGCATCCAGGAGGTAGCACTGGGTCCCACCAGCGGCTGCTGTCATGGCAGGAAAGCCCAGGTCCTGTGGACATATCTTCATGCAGAACAGAGTTGTCTCGTTGTAATGCATACAACTTCTTAAAAAATTTGCCCTCCTACCGTTTCTCYAACAGTGCAGATCTATTGCTTTGCTAGCAGAGAAATTTAGTGCAAAAACTTGRGAAAAAATATGATTACTACTTATACGTTAAAGACAAAAACAYAGGGCAGAAAAGCTGCACCAGACCTGTTCCTTAATCCTTGCTAAAGCTTTTCACCATCTTGCTGGGAACCTACTAGAAGATATTGTTTTAAAGAGAATTTACCTCTGTTCAATGGGGTCAATGTGAAGGTTGAATTTAAGCAGGGTTTTGCATAGACAATATTGGATGGGGTGAATTGAGAATTAAGGGCCTGGTGTTTCTAAAAAAATAACAACTTTTAATGAAATTTTTACTTTWAAAACCTGTCAGCAGGAATTTTTCCCCCTAAGCTACTTCTGGAGTCGTTTGTTTCAGTCCATCCTTGGCTGCACAGTGCAAATATGGCACCAGTCTGTGGGTTTTTAGATTGAAAGGTCAAAGCAGAGAGATTCTTTACAAGTTTAAATAAATGTCACTTTTTAGATGTTGATATAGGCATGATATTTTTGCCCACAGGTTCTGAAATATTTCTGTATTTTTTTTGCCATAACTGGCAACATTAGTTTCAGGGTTTGATAGATCACATGGAAAGAGAGCAGAAGAGAGAGGTTCATTTACTGTTCACTAGGTCACTTATCTCATGTGGTATTTGGGAAAAAGTCACCGGTGAGGCAGGGCACCAGTGTCAAACGTGGTGGGTCCCAAACCTACCCAAAAAATGGTGACTTTTTGCAGCTGAACAAAGCTCTATTCTGCCRTCTTCAAATCAATAGCCCTATTACCAGGCCGTGTAACCTGTGTCTCAAGGAAGGCATCAACATGCTCTGAAGTTCTGGAAAGCTCTTGAGTAATGGTCTGAAAGATGACAGGCTTCCACATGTCCCTACTGTACTTGAGGAAGTGCATTTCCTATGATTAATGGCCTCTTCTGTGCACTGCGCCTTTCAAGATTTTTTCTTCCCCCGCCGCAAGCCAAACCAGAGAATGTTTCCAGTTTCTCAGGCTCTATTTACCTTCCCTCTCATTAGGGATGGCTCTCTTCCTTGTTTTCTGATGATCGTGCACATACTTCACCGCTCCTGA
The DNA here is from genome assembly GCA_003342815.1 of Eudromia elegans. NCBI lineage: Eukaryota > Metazoa > Chordata > Aves > Tinamiformes > Tinamidae > Eudromia > Eudromia elegans. The sequence continues at coordinate 5,308,802 of PTEX01000010.1, read as the reverse complement.
CTGTTCTCAGCTGCTCCCGCTGTGTTCCAGGGAGCTGACACGTGGGAGCTCATCACCTCGCGGCGAGCGCGCGGCCCGCGCCGCGCTCCCGCTTCTGCCGGCTCTTCTTGCTGCCTCCTGCGAGAACTGGAGTCGCGTCCCCTGTGGCTTTGTTGTGGATCGCACAGCTTGACACCAGTCTTCTGCTTTCCGCCACCATCCTTGTAGCTGCTTCTGGCTTCCCAAAATTCACAGGCCTGCGTAGGAGTCTGTCAAGGACCAGCTCAAGATGGAAAGCAACTTCCAGAGGGCTGGGCTAACAAACAGGCTCGATGGCCGCTGTAATTTTTAATTGTGCACCAGACCACCAGAGCRCTCCCAGCTCTCAGCCATGTAGAGCTATGCAGTCTTCAAGATTGCAATCTCTCTCTTTTTTTTTTTTTTTCGCTAGAACAGTTCCCTGATGACAAAGTAATATATTTTTAGCATAGTTCAAGTATCGGATACTAAAATTATACTACCTCTCATAAGGGTTGCCTCATAAATACAGCATTCTATTTTCATGGACACTGGAGTGGGTGTTTCATAAAGTATCATAAACAATTTATTTTGTAATGAAGTAACGCAGTAAATTATCTTGGTTTCAGACTGTGCTTGTAGTTGTGCTGAGATCCTTTCCTTGTGTCTTGCAAGCCAGGGCTGTGGAATGTCTCCCTTCCCTCCTCCCATGCCTTTCTCTGCTCCTAAATACAGGAGAAAAGCTGAAACAATTTGAAAGTAATGTAAAATACACCAGGTGAACACTGGGAGGTCCAAGTGTATTTGAGGTGGGTAGGAGCACAGATCCCCACTCTACAGTGAAATGTTGGTCTTTTTCCTTATGTCCCATGCAGGTTTCTGGTGTAGTTGTGCTCCGGCAGACAGATGCAGCATCTCATCTCAGATACGATCCACCCGCACGTTGTCCTGACCAGAGCGMGGGGCCGGAGGCATCATGAGGCCCTGATTGGGTTATGCAGTTTCAGACCTGTGYGCTGGTGGTGGTGCCCCTGAGAAGGTCAGCTGATGTGTGGAGAGACGATGTTGTTGYAGAGATCCCTCCCATAAATCCATGCCTGTCTGTGGCTGCTTTCCAGGGCACAGTGGATGCAATTYGTTTTCTAGCACGTGAAGTCCCCAGTTTAGCTGTACGCTTAAATATATACGTATGGGGCACAGAATCGCAGTGGGTCACACTGTCTGAAATACGATTTACTCAAACAAGGAGGCATTAAGTCATACACTGGTAGTTTAAAAGTTTCTKAATTACAACAAAGTTTCCAGTTTGTTTTTAGTGACACCAACCTGAAAAGCAGWTGGGTAAATTAAATACAGTAATAATCAAGTAGGCATATATAAGAAAGTAATTACATTAAAAATGATTCCTACTTATTTCTTCCCTCCTGGTATGCAAGTGTGACTGAATACCCCCCTGCTTTGTAAAAATCACATAAATATATAGTAGGTTCTGTGTCATTCCTGGTTATTTCTCTCTCAGCCCCTGTAGTTACCTACAGATAATTTATTGGTATTGTATAGCTATTTAGGGTGAAATTCCAGTCCTAAAAGAGCTCAGTTAGAACTGCTGTCACAGTTAGTGAAAACAGGACTTTGTCTGCACATACATATGCATTTCCCCRCTCTCAGTTATTGGCCAAAGTAATTCAATCTTCATTATCCAGGTTTTCAGTTCTGTTTTTCTCTTTAAATCTAGTGACTGATTAGATGAGAACTTTGCAATAACAACCTGTATTTTTGTTCACATGTAGGACGGTGAGTTTCCTGCCATGAAGCTCTCAATTTTTTTTACTCTTTAGCCTTATCTATAATACTGTTTGTTAGAAAAAACACAGTGCTTCCCACACTAGCACCACTCAGTGAGTCCAAGGACAAATGTGCTGTTAAACATCGGCTGGGCAGATATCCCTCAGTCTTTGCAATGTTGGTGCTCAGCTTTCTAGTGACTGCCAAAAGTGTAAGGTAGTTAGAATTGTTTCTAAGTGGATTGCTGGAGTTCTCTTCCATATTCTTCCTTGTCTGCTTTTGTACCTCCTAATTTTCACTGAATCCATCCATGGCCTTAACTATATCATTCGTCAATACCAGACTCTTGGTGTTCTGTAGCTTTGTGGCACTGTTTTAAACTGCACAAAATCCATTCTGTGTTGCCAGGGGAGAATGTGTATTTCATAGAAATGTTGTTTCTAAGGTAGTGTATAGTATTCAGGATAGAGTATGTCATAGTCTTTATTAATTATGTCTTTGTTAATTATGTTTATTTGACATACTTTGGAATTCATATAGTTAAAAGTCTCTGCAACAGGTCAAGTACTTTCTAATAAAATGTCTGTTCTTAACACCACAGCAGAAAAACAGGATCTCTATGTTGTTTAGTGGAAAAGAGTTTTGAAAGCAATAGCAGCCAGGTTTGTAATGAAAAGAAAAATATGAGGGAAAGAGCATTGCAATGATGATAGGGGGCAGCTGGTAGGTTCTCTGGAAGGGGACCAATAAGCTTGGACATTACTCTAAGTAGCACTATAAGAATTAATCCAAGAACTGTTCGGACAACTCTTGTGGCATGATTACACTTAAGTTGAACTCTTTTTTTCCTGTTTTGACTATTTTAAATGCTTCGGTGTTGCTATTACATTTTCTGTGAGGAAGATCTCTCACATATGTTGGCTTGGCCCATTCTAGCTATTTTTTTTCAAGGTCAGCTCACTTTTCAGACCTTCCTTTCTGTTCTTGCCTGACATAATATAGATTTCAGATCCAGTRAAGTACATTGCTAATATCTATTTAATGCTACCAAGTCTGGCTTGTGTTCACGGGTGTTGGGGTTAGGAGAGGTGTTGCATTTGCTGATGGGATTAAAAAGGACAAAACAAGTGAAAGGTTGCACATGGCTTGTGCCCCTAGTGTACTGACCAGATGTACCATCTCACTTTGAGGAAACCTTTAATTTTTTTTGGATCTGGACTTTCATGAAAATGAAATGTGCAGGAGCAGGATAAATATGAAAACAAACTACCCTCAGATGGTATTTCAGTGGCAGAACACGGATTAAACTGATTTTTTTTCCTAACAGTCTTACATATTGGCTTTATGTTGCTGCTTATTTCTCTACAATTCGCTTGTTTAAATTATGCCTGGTGTTGGCTTGACGAAATGAGAAGAGAGCAGTAATGGCATGMATTGTTTCTGAGAAATAACAAGTGAACGATTCTTATTTGCTGAGGCATCTAGGGGGCAGCTTCAAATCCGGATGGCGGATGGTGACATAAAGGCCTGAGTCTGACACAAAGATCCCAAAGTGTTTGTTTTCATTTGCTTGTGTCCAAAAAGTGAAGCTACTTTTTGGACTTGGTGATCTTGAGGGTCTTTTCCAACCATAATGATTCTGTGATTCCTTTGGAAGTGCACAGCGTGCCATGTTATGATCAGGAGGYGTCCAGATCCTGCTCCAGCACCCTGGCTTTGTGCACACAAGGACTGGGTTGCTTGCAGCCAGTTTTGGGCCGAAGATGCTGCTTCCTTCTAAGCACTTCGAGACTGAGCAGTCCCCTAGTGAAGAGAGACTTTTWTCCTTCCATCCGCATCTCCCAGGAGGGTCCTCTGAGCCTTGTGGTTAGTTAAGTTTGGTCACCACTTCCAAGGTTTCTAGGATTTATATCTGATGACTGTTCAACGTAAAACACTAAAAAAGACTAAACAGCAAAAAGCAGGACTTAGCTCCTCCTTGTTGAACACCTCGTGCATTAGGCTGTTTCTGATTTACAGATTTTAATAGAAATCTGACTAGTAGAATTTTTTAGGAATATAACCTGATCTCCTGTATACTTTATCTAATTATCTATTACTAGGGGCCATACCTATTCCTTGACCCTAGACCTGTGATTTTCCATTTAGAAGGAAAGGACAGCTGGGCTTGTGTAAATGGAAAGTTCAGCTATCCATGTGCTCTCTCTTCTTAGAGAGGCTTAGGAACAGTGGACAAAGACAGGAAAAGCGTAGGATGATCCCTCCTTAGTGATGAACTTTGACCTTCTGAAAACTGGCAGCTAGACTGTTTATTACAGCTACATCTTTTAATAGTACTTAGTAGACTTATCCTTCTTCACTATATTAAATAGATCTTTATTATTATTTTATTTCTTCAGTAATTCTGGCTTATGGAAAAAATGAATTTGCTCTACMTAAATGTCTGGTCCCCATCATGTTACAGTGTTTCACTAATCTGTAAGTCGGTGGCAAATTTAGGCTTATTATTCCTGATCATTGATAATAATGCTAAGCAGTATAAAGCATAGYAATAATCCCTAAAGAAAGCCACTAAAAAGACTAAATGTTTTCAGTGAATGTTTCCTATCAATGTTCAAGAGTTGTCATTTAGCTCTTTCTAGATCCATTAAACAGGTCCTCCAGAGATAAAGTTATTTTTAATGAGAATATTTGTTTTTGTATTTGTTTACTTTAAMTGACTTCTTATAATAGTCTAGAGTAAGTTATATCTAGAATCATAGAATCATTAAGGTTGCAAGGGACCTTTAGAGGTCATCTAGTCCAACCCCCTGGACACACAGAGTCACTTAGAGCATGTTAACACAGGATTGTGTCCAAGCGGGTTTGGAAGATCTCCAGAGAAGGAGACTCCACAGCCTCTCTGGGCAGCCTGTTCCAGGGCTCCATCACCCTCACTGTCAAGAAATTTTTCCTTAAGTTCCTGTGGAAATTTGATGCTTTATTTTGTGGCCGTTTCCTGTAGTCCTATCAGTGGCCACCACTGAAAACAGGCTGGCCCCATCCTCCTCACTCCTTCCCTTGGGGTGTTCATATACACTGATCAGGCCCCCTCTCAGCCTTCTCCAAGGTGAAAAAGCCCAGCTCAGCTCTCTCAGCATCAGCCTCACAAGGCAGATGTGAAATAACATTTGCCATCAGAAATTCTAATCTGAAAGACCTACTTTTTGGTTTACAATATCTACTTACTTGAAATAAATTAATTCTGAGGTGCACATTACCTTTCCACTATTTTGCCTGGAAATAGAGTTATACTAATCAATCTATGGGTACCTAGATTTATACATGTTCTTTTAAAATTTTATTCAAACTGAGTGTCTTCTGAAACATTAATAATGACAGATTCATTAAAGACTAGCATCACTGGAACAAAGCCTTCCTAGAATCCTAGTCTTCAGAGATTCTTAATAGTTTTTTAAGTATGGTTCCTTTAAAATATTTCTGTAAAATRGATGACTTCCTTTGAGCTAATGTAGCTCATAGTTTCCTTCAGATTTTTGGAAATAATCACCCTGAAGCATCACATATATTTAATTCCTTTGGGGTTATCCTTTGTTTGGGCATATTGAATGCAACGAGGTCATGATCATTGGTTCCTAGGCAACCACCAACTTCTACTCCAGTGATTAATTCATCTTTATCTACCATATGAAGTCCAAAGCAAAGTAACCTTCTGTGTCAGAAACTTATGATCTGTAGTTTTTAGAAAGCCTGTGGGGTTTCATCRCTGCGAGAATTTGAGTACATCTTCCAAATTGAAATCTCTTGGTAACAGCTGTTTGTTTCTCTTTCTTTATTTGTATTGCAGATAGTAATATTTTTGTGACAGAAAAATAAGCTATTATTAATCTTAGTTATTTGCTTTGAGATATTTGCTTATGTCTGTATTAAATAAGACAGATATTTGTTATAGACATTTACAAAAATATATTTGGATAGCGAAGAAAAAAAAAATTGTCCTTTTTTGCTTCTTCATTTTGCCATCCTAAACTGCCTTTAAAAAATCAATTGGTATACTTTTATAGGAAATTTATGCTAGCCACTGTAGTTTTTCTTCCTGTTATAGTGTTGAGCCAGATAAAACATTATTAACTTAATTTTTTGTAAGCAAGGAAATTGAAGGGCAAGGCAATTAAGTTCAGTGCTTGATATGTGGGCATCTCATCTGTATTTAGGACCTCTGTGGCCTGTTTTCTCAGAGTTGCTGAGCATCAGCACGATCCCATTAGGGTAACTTACCAACATCACACAGGAATCCTGTGCCAGGAATAGAGCCCAGGCCTCCTGACTCTCTGCCCTGTACTTTAATGAAATGTAGAAGCAAAATTAAGACATCCAATCTTTTATAGTTAAGGAAAGGTAAGAAAGTCCAGGATTACTAAAAAAAGAAATTGAGGTCATGTCCCCCACCTCCAGTTTCATCAGATTCATATAGTTTCAACTCAAGTCAGCTTTAATGAGCTCAAAGACTTACTATGCTGTTTTGCAGACCCCAAACTAGCACTAGTCAAGTCACAGGAAAGCAAAGTTTGCAATAGGCTCTTTCAGGTCTCTGTCGCCTTGCAGGTTTGCTTCTGCAGTGGCTGCTAGCTGTCCTCCTAGGATGGGTGAAAGGATATGGAGGACCCACAGGTGGCTGGTAGGAGAGGGTGACTCGAGGCAGATTTTAATGAAATGATGTGAAAATGGAGAGTGAAGGCAATTAATGGAGACTAGAGAAAAGGAATGTCAGGAGACAAAGCAAAATGATGGTAGGTTAATTGTAAAACAYAAATAAAAAATCCTAAGACCAGCCTCAGGAAACTTATTATCTTACTGCCATATGCTGCAGAGGTTGGTTTTTTTTAGGAATGGAGCATGATGGGAATAGAAACAGAGCCACCGTGAGCCACCAGGCGGACAGGGAATWCAGACTGCTGCCAGAGCAGCAGTGYTGAAATGAAAAGTTATGTTTAGAATGAGTTCACTGGAACATGACCCCTACCCGCACAGAATTCCTTTCTTTCCTTTTCTTTTCATTTTTGGTAAGTGACAGGCAAGTTCTGGGTCATATTTCTGATAGGAGTGAAAAGAAGCTGAGTAAAACCAAAATTTTGGATGAGCAATTCAGTGGGGAACAGCACCTGCGGAATGGCACCAGTGCTTGCCCACGTCCTCCTTCCCTGCTCTTCCGTCTACCTCTGACCAAAAGGGCATAGGAGTGACGGAGGAAGGAGAGACAGGAAGAAGAAACAAAAATTATCTTTACACACATTGAATAGTCTGGCTTACAGTATCCTGTCTGGTGTAGACACTTAACTGCCTACCCTTCATTCACCATCACCTCTAATTAAGTTCCCTTAAGGGTCATCATGYGCTTGAGAGCTTGGCTTCTTTGTTCTCTGCTCTTTTTTAAAGTGAACTGACACACTATCCAGATTTTCCAAAGTACACAACTCCCATTTGAATCAGATTTTCCACCAGATGAAAGTGTGCAGGGAAAAAAAAGAAAGAAAAAAGAGGGTGAATGTGATTTTCTTTCTCTCTCTCTCTTTTCTYTTTCTAAAGCTGTGCAGCTTTAAAGTTATGCTCATTCCCTCTTTGACTATAAACGAGCTGAGACTGCACCTTTGTTTTAAGGCTTTCAAGGTGAGAACTTTCCCCTGTGCTCCCTCAGCTCCACTTAACGGGTTCTGCTCAGTCTGGGCTTGCAGTGATGTCAACTGAAAGTCAGTCCATGGCCAGGCTGGCAGCAGCTTTGGTCAGAGAGAAGGGGTCTCCTGAAGCTGCCCCCGGGCCTGTTGGCTGCTTGGCCAGCATGGTACCCTCAGTAGGTGCTGCAGAGTGAACAATAGTCATGATACCCTCTTCTCAGCAGAGAGAGCCTCCTGCAGCCCTGTGTGCTCTAACTTGCACCCCTCTGCAGTCCCAGACAAGGTGCATTGGTGCATTTAGCTCCAGGTTGATGTTCCAAGCAGTGGTAGGCACAGAAATAGCTTCTGATTGATAGGGTAGTTCCCAAAGACTTTAACTGCAGACATGAAGACAGACTTGACAGCAAGAGGTTTCATGGGGGCCCTTTTCCTTACCATGGTTATGACGCTCCCTTTAGATGTACAAAAAAGCCAACAAGTGTCTTGCTGAGGTGCAGGATATCAACCCTCTGCACATTTACAAAAGTAACCYGCTCCTCATGAGGTTTCCCCTCATCCCTCCTCTCTCACAAGTGGGCTTCTCCTGAAGGGCAAAATATGTCATCTCCATAGCTTACAACATTGAGAGCAGGATTAGTTGCTGAAACACAGGTCTSTCATGTCATTTTACAGATACTGTCACAAGATAGCTTAGATATTGGGAAGAAAGAAGTTGGGAGAAAGAGCTCAGGATCCATGGGACACTCACAACCTTTGAAAGTCACAGCTGGAGGCCACACCAGATACTCTATGGCATCTGAAGTGGCATGAGACCTGTCTTGGAGGAGATTAATKCTGCCTTGGGAATCTATAAGGGCCATGGGCTGCAGGATCCAGCTGGGTTGAATATTACAAAAGTGTCATGATTGGTGTTTTTATCTTGCATGTAAGTGTAGCAGTAAAAAGTAGCATAGACATAGAGAGGACCTCTAGAAACATGCATGTGGGCATTCTCAGCTTTGACTTGTAGACTACTTATACTTTTTAATATGCCCTAATTTGGCTCACATGGGGAAACTAAGGTTGTCCAGATGAATATTACTAGAGTTTATCTGTGAACGGTCATAATTAGTTATAGCAACGGCATATGCTGTGGTATTAAAAAGGCAGTGAAGTCTGTGTGCGCATAAGTACCTAGTATATCAAATGTACTTCTTTTCCATAGTAAGCAAAGTCATGAACACAAGTGAGGGGGCCCAAACGTAGCTGCAGTCACAGGAAAGCCTGGAAGCATCTCTGTGAAAARATATGATAGGTCAAAGCATCACATCACATCTGAAAAYGACTTATGATTGATTATCCTTGTATAGAGCTTGAGTTGAAAACATTTAATCAACATTATTTSTATTCCGAAGTTTCAGAAAGAATTATATAAACTCACAGTTAAGTGAATAAATCAGAGAAATTAATGCTTATTTTTTCAATAAATAATTTCTTAAAAAAAGGAATTTTATTTTGACATAGCTTTAATTTCCTGTATGTATTTAAATCTAGGAATGATTAATGGTCATTCAAAAATAATCAAAAATAGGTATTCTTTATTCTTTTAAAAGAAGACTGGTCGTGCATGGCCTCTTGTTCTTTCAGTTCTTGTTTACTGCACAATCTTCTTTTCCAGATAAATGTTTTCTTCACCCCAAACAGCCTTTTGTATCCAAGTAAGTTTGACTTTTTATTTCAGAAACTTCATTTCCATTCACAGATTCTTTTGATATTTTATGTGACTTTCATGGATTTTGGAACAGAACAGCAGGATTTGGAGGATGAAGGATGTAATTTGGGGTTAACTCCTGAGAAGGGTGTTGCTAGGTTATATCTACTCAGCTTCTCTTTAGATTAGGCAATAGGAGAGATAAGAACTTTTACTTCAAGATTACCTGATACTATATAAATTCCTAAGAATATATGGAATTGATGTAAAGCAAGAAATATTTTACAGATGCTCCAACATTTCTCAGTATTCTACATTATGATCAAACCAAACGTTCATACACTGAAAATAAGAAACATGAGAAAAGAATATTAGTTGCTTTCAGCATTTCCTAAAAAATGACAAGAGAGATAGAGAGCCGCATGGCTTTGACATACGAGTTACAATTCTCATCTAAGATGACATATATGTCTAAGATAAATATTGAGTTCTCTGTTACGGCCAGTCTGAGACCTCTGTCCTTCCTGAGGTGTTGTTAACTTAGATTTTGGAAATTTGGAAAATTTCCTGCTGAAAGATTTACCTAAATTAATATATTTCCATTACATTTTCACTTTTGGCCCATAAGCACTTTATCATAAATAAATAAATTTCCACACTAGCTCTGCAGTGAAGAGATTCACTCCCTGAAATGGACTTAGCAGCCAAGGAATTGTCTGCATATGTGCATACAGGTGGTGTCCTAGAAAAACAGACTCCGTCATGTCCAAAGTAGAGCTCTATGACAGATAATGGAAAGGAAATCATCACACTTCTATAGGTACCTGAGTGACTAATCTTCATAGAATGAAAAATACATGTCTTCTGCTGCTGGTGAGCTCATCCCAAGTGACAGCAAGATTTATGGCAGCTCTTGATCTTTTTATCTTGACTGGTAGTTTGCAGATCCTTTAATTATGCTCAAGTAGCAGATTTTTCTGCAAGGTCTGTATACTGCAATTCTGGCTAATGGAAGATGCTATCTTCAATTTTTGACAACTTTTTTGAAATCAAATGGAAAGATAGGTAAATAGCTCAGCAATATCCATTAAATATACAGATGCGACAGTCACTGTTGTTTAATAGTACATGTAGAGATTTTGGAAAYTTACTCTGAGCTGTCTCTTATTGTTGGTTTTCCCTGGAAAGAAAATTGTTTCMCATACTTCAGGGCTGGTTTGCTCTGGCAGGTAAGGATTGTTCATTTTTGTGTGAGAGTTTGCTTTGTTAGAATGGAGAATGAGTAATTGGCATTACATAAAGATACTTACAAGGGAGATTCTGTATCAAAGACCTTGTAGAAAACAATGCTGAATTTTCTCCCTTTCCTTGTATGATGAGGCCTTACATTGTAATAAAGCATGTAGCAGGATACAGAAAAAAAAAAAATCTAAACATCACCTTTGAAATTTTTGTACTTGTATATTTCTTCCATGTCATGGTATCTTGAACTTTTCATGCCAGGAGTCTTCATCATCCACTCTCTTTTAGCTCATGAAGAGAAGCAGCCGAAAGTAGTGACAACAGTAGAAATATTTTGCAAAAAATTCTAAGAGTGAGGTGTTACAGAGGCAAGGATAAGCAATAGGGTTAAATTTGATTTAGAAAAACACTTGTTGTATAAATATCACCAAAAACCTAATAAATTCAATGGAGAGAAACACTTAAAAAGCAATTATGTTCAATGACAGCAATAAACACTAGAGCAAAGATTAGTTTGCAAAGCAGCTGGAACTTTTCTTCTTCATGCCTATATTTGCATTATCATCTAAAATATTGCCTGAGTTGTTTGGATTATAAGCCTGAGATCCTTCACTGTTGCATGTAATAAAACTCTATTTATAGTTTTGTATTTCAAAAAAAAAACAGGAACAAAAACAAATGCAGTAATTAAGGAAAGTTAGGGCTTGGTCAGGTGGAAGCCTGTGTTGGCCTGTAGAGGTTACTGTTGGCCAGCTGTAAGATGGTGTTCTTCATTGAAGATGTGGTGACTGAGCAAGGTGCATTGCTGAACTGCATGGGAAAAGGTCAGTTCATTAATGACTCATATGAGCTCACTTTACTTGCAGTGAAATAACAGCACATGCACAGTGAGCCATTCTGCCTCAGCTGACTAAGCCTGGAGTAACCAGATGGATTACACTTGTAGTAGCACATCACAGCCTGGGAGGCTAACAGCCACTGTGTGTCTTTGCAGATTGTGTGCCCCAAATTGTATACAGCAGAGTTTCTACAGAAAATACATATCTACACATCAGAGAGTCACTGGGAAAGAAAAATATAATAAAGAGTCTGGTGTATTTGTGGATAGAGAAGATATCAAAAGTACAGAAATAATAATTAGGGACAAAGATACATATGAATATTTTAAAGGGACAAATATTAATAAAGGAGTAAGCTGTTTYGTTCTGCAAACAAATACTACAAAGAGAGAGGCTTGAGCTATATCCTAGAAAACAGTTCTCATGACTTGATTATTTCATAAACTGCATCCAAACAACTCCCAGTCAATGAGACAGACCCAGTTGTACTTGATAARATCTTGTATATAGTCTGCAGTGGGTAACTCAGGTGTATATATCTCTGACTCAGACCTTACTCATTTCATTTGAGGTTCTTACAAAAGTTAGTTAATTAACACTTGCAAAGCTTTTGAATGAAAGTTACCATGTAACTGTGAAGTATTATATAAAGGGATGAAATTAAGGACAGAGAAGTCTGATTATCACAAAAAATATCCCAACAATGTCATCTGCTAAGTTGAGGAATAACGCTGTAGGAGACGTAATGGATGATTCATTGCCCAAGTCAATTAAATCGGGGCTGCATGTGCCACCAGCAAATCTAATGTAGGGCACAACCTTGTAGTAGGAAAGATATGGGATGCATGACCTTATTTCTATGATCTTATGCTTGACACCATAACCAAGCAAGATTATATGAGCTCATATAARCTTTACATCATTTCTCATGTGTTTCTTATGTGCTTAAGGACTCTTAGAGCATTGTTGTGGTCTGCGCTCAATTGATGRATACTTAGTGTATTAAAGTACTGGAGATCATTAGCATTCCTGAGGTTGTCTGGCATGCTTTGTTTATGCAGCGTGGAAATGGGAAATATTTCTTTCAGTCTTTATGAGATACTGGCAGTGTCACCTCTTATAACCATCAGAGTACCAATTATTTGACAAAATGTGCTGATTATTGAAATTGCACTGTTAATATGTATTGTTGCCAGAATACTATTAGGACTCAGAGCTGGTAACTCAGAAAGGACACAGGTCATGTTGTGGACACTGCAGAATTACTTAATTCTTCTTTTCACTTCTTCAAACCATAAAATTTTCAGACTGATCAAACTTTGTTAGCTTAGATATGTTTCATGGTTGGGTATCAACACTAAGTATTCCTCCCTCTGAAACTTCTTGCTGCTTCAGTCCCACTACAATTTGAGGATGCATTACGAGGTTTTAGAAGGTTTGCAGAGAGAAGGAAAGTAGAATTCTTTTTTTAAGGGGCAGTTGACAAATTTGCTCCATACTCACCCTGTCCACCTAGCTGAAGTTTCCAGTTAGAAACTCAGTTGTCTTGCCTAAACCATGCAACAAACACTTCTGGAGAATGGTTCAAATCTGAGGCATCTCTTTGAGGTGATGTTATCTCCACTGAACAACAGCAACAAAAGACTCATTTTGATGCTTATAATTAGGTGAGATGAACCTAGGTCTGTCTTCCTGGTCTCCACTCAGGAAATCCTACACCATTCCAGTGAGTCAGTGGGTGCTATTGACATCACTGATAGGATAAAGGCAGCTGAAAAGCTTGGTTTCTGTGGAGATTTCTTCCACTGCAAAAACAGTTCACAAAGGTTACTTGCGCCCCATCATTGCACAAAATCCAGGCTGCCAGTGCTTTGGCAGTCAGATCACACAGCAAGAATACTGGAGGTGCCAAGAAGCCTGCATATTTGCTCTGGACTCCAAACCCCTTTTAATGGCCTTCTGTGTAGAAGAGACTTCAGCATCGAGGCTTGACTGGTCTCTAACCTACRTAACGGTGTGAATGACAGCATAGCCAATCTGACATACTGAGATCTGTGGTGTCCTCCACTGAGAGTAAGCAAAAACAATAGCAAATTCATTCTATCTTTACAATACTTTCATTTCAAAAGATCTCAAATCTATCATTCACTGAGTATACCTGAAATTGACATCAACCTGACTTATCCGATATATCTTGAGTTGGATAATCACCATTTACAGATGTTTGAAGAAAATAGTCTCTGAGGACTGGGCAAATAGGTGTGTGCTGCTTTTAAGGAAGTACTCACCTGGAAGTCACCAGATGAGTATTTGCTCTCACTGTATTTACTCTCTTCTGTTCAAGTCCATAACACTGCAATCTATGGTGGTCCTGTTCAGTAAACTCAAAAACTGAAAGCTAGCTGATGTGTTAGATTGATATATGTTGATATAGGTTAATATTGATATAAATCAAAATATCTGGAAACTTGGTCCCTAATAACTGTTTTTTAATTTAATTTTATTTTATTTTGCCTCCTAATAAAGGTGTTTTAAAAACATGGTCCCTCCTTGCAATCACTTTGCAGTCACTCCTTGCAATCCAGCTGTGAACTTCAATCCACTTGCACTTTGCATCACAGTCCTTGTTATCCTGCCTTTGCAATCCACTCTATAACTCCAGAACATGACTGAGAAGCTGCACCACAAGCAAAGACTACAACAGAAAATCCAACCTCCATGTCCCCTCACAKACTCTGTTGAGCCCATTTCAACCTGTCTAAGCCCACACAGGACAGGATGGAAGTAGCCGGAGGGCCCCAGTGCTCTAGGAGCACACAAAGATGACAATGCTGTTGTTGATGAGCGCTTGTTGTGGTGGTCTCATGGTGATGTGATGACATTAAGCAGAACAAACAAAATAGTGGCTAATTGACTCATCAGTAAACATTCAGCTAAAGAAGAAGAGAATTAAATGGAGAGAAGATTCTGTGAAAGGATTTAATTTAATAGGAAGCTTCTGATGACAAGATTTTATTAATTATAGCTTTGCAGTGAGCAGGAGGTACCAAATGTAAAATTGGAAAAGTTTCAAAAGCATGTTGGAAAGATCATCCAAGCCTTAGGAGGTTTTTGCTCTGAAAGAAGCCTGTGTATTTTGAATGAGAATTTTTAAAGTTTGTTCTTTTAGAAACTGAAATTAAAAAATCTGTTCTGTAATGAGTAGGACATCAGAAACACAGACCTTGCACATTGTCCTCAGTACTCGATGCATTTGTGTATATTATCATCTTTAAATTATCCAAACCAAAAATCGAACCTCATGAAAATTAACAGAATAATAATTCTTATTTTTTAGTTCCTAGTCAGCATTTCAGATGGAATGAGACTACGTAAAACAGAGCTACATTCCAGGCAGCTCTTGTTTTCATTAGTAGATCTAGGGAAGAAATTTGACTTAAGCAAGGGCAGGTCTCTTGCCTCTCCCCACATTTTTTTTTTTTTTCCCTGTTTGTCAGCCATGAATACAGCAATTTTCAAGCAATATTTCTGAACGTGGTTTGTGAGGAAGCTACTGATGTAATTATAAAATGTGTCCTGATGAACACCATGCAACCTGGAGTAAACCTTAGAAAGATTATTTCTGTGATGATTCCGTTGCCTTCACTTTGTTAAAATAAATGTTAAGGTTGAGAATGAAAACTCCCAATAGAAAGGACTTGTATCACTTAAAAATGTGATAACTCTCCAATCTGACAGCATCAGCTGCTACTTCAATCCTCATGCTCCCAACAGCATCCTACTCAGTCTTATGAGCAGCTGTGTTAGCGCCAAACATCTTTCAGTGACATTTGCTTTGAGAGAGCTCAGCTTTCTGCTCCAGTGCACGGTGATTGCACACCTCTCAAAACATTTACAGAGCTGTTACTTCAAAAGTGATTATTGCTACATTGAGCAACCTCTACCCGCACTCCTGCATATTCCTACCAGACTAATTCCAGTCCATTAGCTGGATGACATCTGTACTCAATTGAGAGTCATAGTCCTGAAATCAAAATCCAGCTTCTCCTTCCTCCAGGAAGCTGAGCTTGATCTTGCCATTTGCAGATTGCATTCCCCTTGGCACTGTCCTATATACAGAGGTCCAAGCCTTTCCACTACTCTTTATTTGTGGTAGGCTGAGCTCAAGAAAAAATTCCTTATCTCACAGCACTGCTATTATGGTCCCTTGTGTATAATGTAATTAGTTAGGGAAGTGTACTTAGCTTTTCTCTTTCTAGGTCTGTGTTATCTTGGTAACTCTTGTATCTCCATGTTCATTTCTCCAACAATGGAGGGAATGGACTTGTTACCTTCTCATTTCAATAACACCAATATCCTCTTTCCTGACCACTCTTCTAGGTCTCCCACAGCTCACAGTCTATATAGGGTGCTGCTGGTGAAATCCTTTTCACTGCTCTGACCTCATCCTTCTCTCCCCTGAAACTCTGCTTTCTTCAAGCCTGCCTCAGTATTTGTGTCAAGTTTCTCCTCTCTGAGGGATTCTTTCACTCTATTAATATCTGATTGCTCCTCGTCCTCTCTCATTATGTGCACAAAAGCATCTCATGACAATCCAGTGTTCTTCACATAACCATCTGATTTATATGATGTAAAATTTGTTCTGACCAGGTTAGCACAGTTTATTTTCTTTTTCTATTTTATTTTCTTTTTCTGTTTTATTTTGGGGAGGCCTTTTGTGTTTTGCTCGAAACTTTTCTGTCACTATAGTCACTTTCTAGATTAAATGTGCCAAGTGCATTATCATGCAGGAGAAACATATATAACTTGTGGATGATAACTATGCAGTTGTGCTGATACACAACATCTGGAGCAGTTCTTTAGTCCTTTTGAAAAGATAATTCTTTATTAGAGGTCAGAACAATTATCGACACCTCTCTTAATTTTCACAGTAGTGATTTGATCAAAGGAAGAGCCTTGTTTCTTTGAATTTAGATTAATAAGATTTATTGAATGCAAACAAACAAGCAAACACTATTTATGTTTGGTTTGGAGGACCTTCAGATTGCTTTGTGTCAGCCAGAATTAGATTAGTATGTTAAATGTTAAGGAATCCTGAATGATTCACTAACTTACTCTGTGACATGATGCCTTTGACTATGAGGTCAATAATTTACAAGCTCAGGGGCTACTGGAAGTCATTACCATTCTGAGGCTGTTCACTTGCTTAAAGTAGGAAGAATGAATTGAGGACCTCAACCAGTTTCTGCTGAGCAGCCCTTTGCGTCCCTGTTTTGCCTGCAACACATCTCTTTGTACCAAACAGAGACTTGACTTTGAGGACCTCTGAGCTCTGGCCTTGTTCTAGGCACTGGGAGCACCTTGGGATTTCATTGGATCATTATTTATCCAGTTTCATAAATTCTTTGGTATTTAGTCCTATATTTTCTATTCTTATCTGTAGCTCTGCTCGCTCTTGAACGGTGCTTTGAAATCCTTGACATTTTCAGCTTTTAAAAGGTATTCTTAAGTGTTTTTCCTCTTTCTGCTATTACATCTCCCCAATCAGCACATTTTCATTTCAGCTGTCTGTTATCTGTTAGGTTGCATAGATAAGCCAGTATTTTTTGAAATCATTAGAAAAAATTTCTATGCAACTATCTCAGTAAAGAGCTATATTTTGATGAATTTGTTAAAGTTTGGCCGAGGTCATAATACAAATAACAATGGTATGGAACAAATGATTTTCAAACCTATAGCCAAACGATAGTGGAAAGGATAATGGTTAATAGATTTAGAAGCCTAAAACACCTTTTTTCTTAGAGATGGGTGGAAAGACAAGATGGGTTAGCAAGACAGAGCAGCCTCAAATGTTGGTGCTTATGGTACTGCCATTCTGTGCATAAACAGGAAAAAAGTACTTAATTCTTCATTTTCCTTCAAGAATACATGCAAATACCAAGGTCTTTATACAAACAAATAAACAAACTGAATACGCGCACTCTCATTTTAGTGATAGGGAAAGAAAAAAGATATGTTAGGTGATTCACAGATTTCTGAACTAGATGAGAAGCATTTATTGATTTTACAAAGCTTTCCATTTGACAGCTGCTGAAAGAATCCTTTAGTTGGTCTCACACTAGAAGTGTCTGTTGTTTTAGGTGGTTGGAACCAGTGGAAGAAAGGCAGAGAGGTTAATCAGATCATGTAGGCACAGTGTGGGAAAATCCTGTGCTACATTAGTAACACATTCTGTCAGACTGTGCATACAGCAGGAAATATAACTGCCATATAGTAGGATTGACCAACACAAYGAGTTTGCAGGGCTCCTAGGGGCAGTTGATACCCCACTAATGCTGCCAAGGTTAAATGACATTTTCTATTACCAGGTAGCCCTCATTTTTCAATTTTTCTTAAYCACTAACTACAAAATAACAGTTAAAAAATAAGCATTACATAGACATACACATACATACACATATATATRCATACACATATATTGATTTATTGAGGAGGGACAAAATTAGATGAAGAGCATTTAAACAACTTGTCCAAGAAATATAGTCCTCATTCTGTAAATATTTTACTTTGTTTAGTTTTAAATAGCACAGAATTATACCACCAATGAATAAAAATACAAACACTTTACTCAGAAGTGTATGGCCTAAAGGCCTAAAGGTTAGGCCTGTACCGTTATGTACAAATGCATCAAAAATACACCAGTGAAAAATGCTTCTGACTTTTAATGTAGCATCCTGGAAACTGGTATTATCTAGTATGCCTTAACAATGATTTCCGCAATGATTTTACTAACTGATCAAAGAGGTCACTGGAGAACTGATGATCTGTGACATCTTGATACAGAAAAAAAAAACAAACAACCCTTTCAGTTACTAATTTTTCTAGTACAAAAGAAGAGGTTAATTTTGTCTCTGTCCAAAATGTGCTTATGTTCAAGGCAATTCTAAGAGAAACCACTTCATAATAAAGCCTAGTCTGACATCCTACTGCAAAGATCAACACAGAGGTGAGAACTGTCCTCTCTTCTTGTGGATATGTTASAGGCTGGAGTAGCAAGGGCTCAAGAGAAGGGATGTGCTCTCTTGTTCCATTTTAGAATGGACTATTCATTAAATACTTACATTTCTGAGTAGCAGTTGTAAATTTGAAAAGTTCCACAGGTCCATTAAATTTAATAACATCATTAACAGTCTCTTCTTTGCTCTCMCTCTCTGTTTACTGACTTGGGATTTCATGGCCAAAGCAGATAGAATTTAGCTTTTTAATCAGAACTGACAGTCCGAAGTCATGTATCATGCACCTTTGCATAGTTAATGTGAGAAATCCTGGGCATGGGCAATTTTTGTTCAATTTGTAAAGTATTAATTCATGACATTGAATGTCATTCAGCCCAGCACTTGAAGTGCTGAATGCCAATTAGCTATAATAAATGGAATAACAATTTTGGATGGGCACAAAGATCACTTAGAAAAAATCTAGCTGAAATTAAACCTCTACAGCCACTYGTCAAGGATATGAAATCTGGTTCCTGAGTGCTTTGCTTAGAAAAGACACAACAGTTTCATCTAGTCTCTAGAAAATTGTCTCTCTTTTCAAAGTAATAAACAACAACAACAACAAAAACGTTTGAAACACATATTCCAAGGCTGAGTGGTTTTGGTCCGGTAAACAGCTGTCACTGAAAGTATAAGAAGGGAGGAACTGTGATTTCACACATCAGGATACAGATCTGGGAGWAAAGAACTAGCTCCAGTTCTCCGTCTACCACTGACTGGTTGTTTACTCAGACCTCCTGCCAGCCTCCCCGTGTAGGGTCTCCCCGTGACGTTCCACATAGCTCTTGGCATGGGCTTTTTTTGTACGTGGCTTCCACTCTTCATCTGAGGGTTCTTGCATGGCTGCACTGTGCGAGGGTAGATTCTGCTCTTTGAAAACATGAATCTCCCACAAAGTTTCTTCATGCAGAGTTGCTGTGCCTGTGTGAGTGAATGGAAATGAACACAAGGAATGGCTTATACAGCCTTACTACTGGATCATATAGACAAGTGTTGCTTCTTTTGCACATTCACACAAACCTAAAATTGGTAGTCCAATTTTGCGAACCCTTAGGAAAAACAGAAAATCTCAGAATGAATATATTCTGAAAAATTATGCGTACTGTAAAAGTGGAACGTGGAGTAGAACAGACCAGGATATGGGCCTTTGTCCAATATTGTGATTTCTACAAACAGTATTGTTTGATTCAGAGCTCTTATTCTGATGGGCTCTATTTTTGGAGGTTGAAGAAAAAAATGACCCATTCATTATGTGACACAATAAATCTGCTGTATATCTGGGTAGAATTAATCAAAATTACTGTGCAGTACTTGACAGGGCACTGTGTTACCTGGGGAAATCTACAATGGGAGTCATTTCATGTTAGAGATATCTTTTTAATACACAAATAAAACCTGTAAGAATATCATATCATGATATCATGAGGAGTGGGTACTGAGCTTTGCTTACTAGCTTGACTTGTGAATGCATTAGCTTTATTTTGAGATGAAATACAAAATCTAAAACTCACTTGAGACCACATGTATTTATGGACTTTAAAATGCTTAGAATCACTCAGCTTCAGAATTAACTTGTCCTCAGTAGAAGTTAACATAAATTATTTCAAAGCTTAGTGTTTACATAGGTCACAAAAGTTGAAAACAGCTGAGGACATCCTTCATGGATTATTGCCATCTATCTCTATAAGCACTACAATTTCATAAGTGAACTGTATGACAAATGGTCCAATGAAGGACAAAATCACGAGAACATGAACAATAACATTAATTGGTTAACTAAAATAGACATCTTGTTAGCTAGTGACAGCCTAATTAATTAATGACCAAGATTTAAACCAGGCACATGTGATTTCTTTTAGCTGTGGTTTATTCTGGGATGTAGTGAATGTTGATTAAAAAAAAAAACCTAAATAGTTTAAAATTTAACTGGGTGCCAAATATGCATTTGGGGCCTTATTCTTMAAGCTGCTCAGTGTTTCCTGTGAGACAGTCATCAACTAGGAGGAATATTGGATTCCTTCGTGAAGGTTTGACTGAGTGCTGAGGGCACTCAGCCTTTGATCTTTTTTARTTCACAAGATGCCTGAGGCACCAAGTGCTATAAATGCTTACTAGACTCAATTGTGTAGTATTACTTATGGACAGAATTTGGATTTTTATGGTTTAAATTTCTTGTAAAACTGTTTGGAACTAACAGTGCTTCCCACCTGACATATTGTCTAACTCTCTGGACTCTTATAACATTTGTCAAGCAACTGAAAGTTCTTTTTATTTCAGAAAACTTTGGATTTCAGAACTGGTCACTGACTCTCCCATTCCCATTTAGAGATAGCTGAAGCATATACTTCTCTCTATTAAGTTTGCAGTCTTGCAGTCCATCGAGTGAAAAAACAAAATCTATGATCAAACAGAGATTATATGTCCTTTGCTGAACTCTCATTTCACAGTTAGAAGAATTGGCAGATATTCCTACAATCATCCTCTCTTTTTCAGTAACATCATCCAGAAGAATTATATGGATCCCTCAGGATGGAGGTGGCAATTTTTACTTACAAATAATAAGTTTAGTCACCACAACCTGAGATTTATTCTACTCTGATGACTAGGGGAAAAGGAGGAGAGATTGATGTGCAATCAGTATCCTACCTACAGATGTAAAACAGGAGGAGGCAAGTGCCATTACCCTGCTGCAGGAGCTGCCCTCCTCTCTAGAAAGCTGTCTGAGTGTGCCAGGCATGAAAGACAGGCTGTTTCAGTGAACTCTGTGCAACATGTCTGCAAACTTGCTGCCAATACTGCAACCAACATCACTTCTCTGTCCCTCATGCCTGCATTCTCCAGGGCTGCTGAGACCTATTTCATGTTTAAGAGTTACTACTCAGGATTGCAACCTGAAAAGGTCCCAATTTTTTATTTGTAGATCAGGCAGTCTGTTTGTAAGCATGGGGATAGATGGCTGGTGAAGGAAGTGTCTGTGTTTCCCGTAAGGACAGTGGCCAGAGGGAATTGCATATGAAGACCTCCGTAGAAGGATTTGGCCTGCCTGAAAAAAATATTTAAACTTAAGAACTGATTTATTTTCTAGAGTGGAAGTGTTATTTAATGGAAGGCATCTTTCTTGGTTCAAGCTGGGTTGCTCAGACCCAAAAGAGGACTGATGAGTCATGCAGATAGTGCTTGAAGAATCAAAACTAAYTTTGACTCATTCTCTGAAAGGTTCCTATGGCCTCCATGACTCTCTGTGTTGTATTTTTTCCTCTGTGTTCATTAGTTGTATTACTAGCTTCTTCAGTTAGGGAGGAAAGAAGTGTTGTCCATTTAAATGAGCTCAGGGGAGGAACAGAGACTTACATGTATATGTGGAAACAGTGAACACTAGTTTCAAGAGTTCTGCTGTCACACATGTGAGGCACCTACAGAGTGGATCTGGGCAAACAGTTGTTCCAAAGAACCACAGTTATAAGAGCAAGTATCCACTTGTCTTATACAACCAAGACACAGATTATACAAAGCATATTTTAATCTGTTAAATTCTACAACATATGCATGTCCAAACAACTGTCAAAGGGGAAAACGAAAGTATATGATCTCTTGATTTCCTAAAATCTGCTATAAAGAACAACTGGAGAGCTGCAATGTACATTATGTCTATAAAATATCTTAGTGGTGTATTGTTTCTGAGCCCGCTTAGCCCTCGTGATGGYGGGTGATACAGTTGGGCTTGTTGTAGATCAGAATGAGGCAATGTGTTGCCATTTTGAAAAGAGTGTTAACAATTAAAAAAAGCGCTAATCAAAGCAAAAAGATGAAACATTACGCAGCTATTAAGAATATTATTCAGTCCTTTTAAATGATTGCCAATTTAGATACTTCTCTCGTGAAATCATACTTGTTAGATATTTTACTGAATGCCAGTTTTCAAGAACAAGACGGTTCACAAGCTTAGCTCATTAATGAAGACACAACCTGGTAGGTAATTTTATAATTAAAACGGATATTTTGAAAACTAGATTAGCTTTTGCTACATGTCCAATTCGGTAAGAGATTTTATGCAAAAGGATTTTTGTGATAAACTCTAAGAGTATCTGAAGAGATGAAAAGGAGTTGAACATTTCTGTGAGTTTTTAGCAGAACAGCCCTAAAATGTTCTGTTTATTAACACTGTAGAGAAAGGTTTGTGTAAGGTTAATGTTAGAATCACTTAGGATGGTAACTCCTTCTGCAAAGCATCTGCATAAATTAGAAAAAGCTGCCAGATTTCCATCTGTTAGCAATACAACTTCAGCCACAAAGACAACTGTCGTGACAACCACACTGAGTTAGTCTTTCAAATAAAACCTGTTAAAAGCTACTGCCCTCCAGCCTCCACCCACTGCAGTTAACAGCATTAAATAGCACTCTTAACTAGTATTTATTTTCTTAGGCATTCCTCACTTGTGCAGCTGCTGGCACACTGGCCTTTGATTTAAAATAACCCCAACAGGGTAAGAGTTTACAGTCTCTGAAGGTCATGATGTATATGAAGTGCTTGTCTGAAAGAAACATCCAACCTGAACTTTCTCAGGCTGATGTTTTTGGATTCTGTCTGCTTGTCTTTCACCTGTTTTGCATGGTGTCATGTCTGAGATCAGAGATGGTTCAGATGATTTCTTCCAGATGATGGCTGGCCACAGAGTTACCACTGGAGCTGTTCTGGACAACTGGTCTGGTTTTAAAGATGGTGAGAATCACCTTTAGGGCCTTTCTCCCCTCCCAACTCCTACTGCATTTTTTGACGAACTTGGGTGACGTAGCAAGTTTGGGCTAGTTTCAGCTCATCCATGAAATCTGTGCTGACAACTATATCAAAGCTATTAGAAAACTCATTTGTAGAAGGTCCCTCATTCAACAGTTTATTTTCACTCAGGCATTTCAACATCTCGGGATAACACATGTACCAACTGCTGACCTTTGTAGGAACAAATCAGCTTTTCTAAAACCCCTGTTGAGATTCAAATATAAAAATTAATAGACTTTCTTTTAATAGTAGAACTCTCTAAGTACCATTTTGTCATTGCTGCCATTATGGGGACAGGGCTGTCACCAGGGACAGTTTGTTGATGGGACTGATGGCAGCAGAAACCTCCCCCATCCATCATTCCAGATCTGCCCATCTGCCACAGCAGTCCCTCCACCACATTGCAATTGCATCTAGGCCTAGTTATTCCTGGGTTCACATGCTGCACCCTCTCAAGGTGTCTACACAGTGACAGTATGAAATGGAAGTAAAAAGGATTATCAGGAATTTGTAACTAGCAGTTCTAAAAGCACAAAAGAAATTTCTTGCTGGAGGCTGGAATTCTGAAGAAAACATTWAGGAGTGTGAAATTAAATCTTACTGTTTTCCTCTGGATGTTTCAAGATGTCAGTGTGAAAAARGGTTGCATGCGAACCAAAAATGTAAAGCAGTGACCTTTTCTAGTTATCACTATCTGCAGGATTGCCATAAATAATGGCTCATTTACATCTGGGCACAAGCTTCACATTTAATCCTTGCAATGGAAAAAATAGATAGAAAAAATAGGCACAGAGGTTTCAGACACCTGAATGTCAGATGCCATTTGCTTTTAATCAAAAGCATTTTTTCTAAAGGAAAAAAGAAAAAACATTCCCACAATCCTGTGCTTAGGTCACCTGTGCAGAATGGGAAATAAAGGCTCAGATTTCCTACAGCAAAAGGTAAGATGGTTCTCACATTTGCTAGAAAACTGTGGTGACCTGTCTGTAAAATAGCAGTTGCTGCATCTAACTCCCCCAGGTATCTGGCAGATGGCTGTTAGCTGAGGTGTTGAATGGCTTGCTGGGTTCAGTGTGTATCCCGTCAGGTTCCCATTGGGGCGACAAGCTGGAACGCCTTGGGTTTTGTGTTGGTGCGGATGAGCTCTCCTTCCTTGCCTATACTTGCTCTTTCTGCAAGCACAACTCACACGGCGCACCCAGCCCTGGGCAGGAAGGGGCTCCCGGACGGAGCGGCACGGAGGGAGCGCTCGGCCGTGCTGCAGCTCGCTGCGGGGCTGCACGCTGCACGTGGGTGATCCACGTGCCGCGGGGAACGGCGCCAGCGGAGGCAGGAGCAGCAGCGTGCACCGCCCTCCCTCCCTGCGAGCTCCGTGCAGAGGGAGGCCAGGTTTCACCGGCGGCAAGCGGCACAGTGGGTTCTGTTCAGCAGGACGAGGGGGTGCAGGGCAGTGGCGGGGTGCTGAGGTGCAACGGCAGCAGCACCCGGGTTCAAAACCAGCACTGCTGCCCTCTGGCTGGCCCAGGTGTGCTGAAAGGCAGTCACTAGTGACGCAGCACCTCCAAAGCGCTCGCAGGGCTGGCCAATTAAAATTCCTTCCTTGGCACTTTTATTCCTGTTTGCTGAGGGCTAGATCAGGCTTTCAACTTCGAGCAGGGAGCTGTGGGAGGCTCCTGGGAGTAGCGTTCCTTCCAGCACATCCCTCTTGTGTGGGAGGCATGATGATAATCAGCCATGGCTCCTTCCAGGAGGCAGCGTTGAGGGCAGGGGAAGGCTCTGGCACAGCCCCTTGCTTGCCCCCGTCACCGCCTGGTGAGGGGCAGGCAGGTCCTGGCCCCAGGTCCCTTCTTTGGGGGCTCAGGAGCGGCTGCCCGCTGAGCCCTTGACCCTTGGAGTCTCCTCTGGAGACCAGGCAAGGTGGGACCACCCATCAAAGGAAGAGATCAGGCTGGTTCCTACTTGCTCCTCTCTCCACATCACATTTCCTGAGCAAGGAAAGCCTACAGGATCACAGCCTGGTAGCTTCTCCATAGCCAGAGGCTTTGCTCAAGGCCCTGGTCCTCCTACAGCARTGACCTGCTACAAACCCAGGCCAGGATCTCCCAGCCACAACCATATCCTATGGAATTAAAAATAAAAATTTCCTCAAAGCAATTGCAACCAGAAGCGACAAGGTTTGGCCTGTCTAATGCAATTGCATTATCTGCTGATGCAGTAACAGTTAATGTCACCACCCTCTAACAACATCAGGCTCATTTGTAAACAGATAAAACAGAGGCTGCTTTGTGATGTAACTTGTTGATCATAAGATTAGACATCATGCTGGTCTTTGTTTGAACCCTCYGAAGAAAATCAGAGAGATTAAGTTGAGAATTTCCAGTGATTTTATTATTAGTGTGTAATATGTTTACTTAGTCCTGATTAAACAAGATAATTTGGTTTTAAAAAAAAAAAAAAAGATGCATGCTTTTACCAGCTCTGGAAGGGATATTCAAACGGGGGAAGCTTTCCAGCATGCTTTGGTTACAAAGTAAATGTGACTATCAGCACAGCAGCCAGCTGAGAAAGGCTCACAGTCCTGGAACAGAAATCCTCTGCTTTTGTGTGCAAAGTCCTRCAGTACAACCGGAGAAACATAAGAGGCTTTTAGTCTTCATGCAGAGTCATTAATGGCAGAGACATGATTTCAGGGTGTAGATCAGAGGGGGTGTATTCCTCAGGGTAGGACCCAAAGAGCACAAGGCAGTGACTTGCTCCTTAGAGAAARCCTTTCATAATAACGTTTAAACAGGGGAGAATAAATATAATTTATTTACATTAAACTCACATGTTTTTTCCTGACCGTTTTTCCTCCTTACTCTAGGTGTGTATGTTCCAAAGCCAAGCCCTGAAGGCCTTATTCTGTCTAAACTCCCAAAGAGTTTAAGTTGGGACTCTGTGGCTCTGAAGTAGCTTTTTCTTCCKGGTAGTTCGTTTTCCAGAGAGGTTTTTTGTAATGAGCATATCACTTACTGCTTTGGACTGCCTTTTCTATTCTCACAATCTGTAATGAAGATTATCTCATTTTCACTGATACACTAAG
Source organism: Eudromia elegans (assembly GCA_003342815.1). Classification (NCBI taxonomy): domain Eukaryota; kingdom Metazoa; phylum Chordata; class Aves; order Tinamiformes; family Tinamidae; genus Eudromia; species Eudromia elegans. Next base: position 5,282,663 of record PTEX01000010.1, on the reverse strand, counting down.
CAGAAAAATGCAAGATTTTGTTGAAACACCCACTATTTGAAGCTGTTGGAGAGATTTCATTTAAGCTTGTCCTTTTTTTTTTTAGAAAAATTTTTTTTTTTTTTTCCAATTTTGTATGCTCAAAAACTGTATTTGGCCATGTGCTCTAGGTGACCCTGTGTGTGCAGAAGGGTTGGTCTAGGTGATCTCCAGAGGTCCCTTCAACCTTAAGGATTCTATGATTAAAAAAATAAGAAGCTCTAAAAAAAATTGCCAGACAGTCTCATTGCTAGGACAGTGCAGTATCAGAGAAAACACAGTGGCCCATATCCTTCTTCAGYAGGTGCCAACCCCTTCGTGATACCTTAGTGCTTTGGGAGTAGCGCACACATCTATGTCAAAGCAAGAGACTGGGGTCTTGCTCTGTGCTGAGTGTGAAGACTGTGGCTGTCCCGTTCACTCAGCACTGTGCAAAGGGCACTGGAGAGCTTGTCCAGCTTGGATCTGAGGAGCAAGCTGGAGTGCAGGGAGAATGCTAGTGAGTGCAACACGGAGCAAAACTTACTGTGTTTCTCACTGAGTGCTAGAAGAGGTGCTCCTTGTCTTGTAGGACTGACATGTCCACTTGGTCAACTGGCAGRATAATTCTGAGGTGGACCAAGAGAAAGTTTCATATCCCAACTCAAGTCTCTGATTGTCCTTCTGGGAATCACAACAAAATTAAGATGAGGGATTTTACCTGTGCCTTCTTTCTTGAAAAAAAATAGATGCTATTCCAACTAGTGCTTTCTTTCCTTGATGCTGATTTTAACGTGAGAGTAGATCTACATGTTTGACCTATGTCTCTTTGTTACTCTACCCACTCCAGCATAGGAGTTCAGAAAGAAATGGAAGGAGAGCCGTGTCAGCTTGGAAGTGGAGACTTTGTGTGGACTGAAATGGGACTTGATAGTGTCAGGACCCTTGTTATACCACGGTGATCTTCACTATTTTTAGAGGRGGATACATTTAAACTTAATTTTGTGACCAGAACAGAAGGGCAATATTCAGAATATCACAAGAAAGCAGCCCCTGGTATGGTGTGAGGTCAGCAGTTTGGTTCACTGGGCACAGTCGTCCAGCAGGGCCTGGATGCAGTGGGTCAAGGCAAGACATCCCTTCTGCGGCACTGGGAAGTGTTCCTACCTGTGCTGCTTGCATCCTGTGAAGACAGCAGTGCCAGTACACAGATGCAACATAATTCTCCAGAGTCTTGGTTTGAAAACTTAATTACCTGGTATGTGACTACAGCCGTTCATTGTTCTGAGGCAGGAATTGAGGATTTGGTCTTTGTATCAGTTCTAGTATGCTGGCACCACTAGCATCCCTGGAACACATGTATGAAACTACAGATACAAAAAAGCGCCTGTGTCTTGGCTGCTCTGTGGTACCTACCAGTTTCTGGGCTTCAGTCTCACTTTTACAACAGACACAAGGCTGCTTATCACTTTCTCTTTAGTAACTAGGCTATGCTGAGAGGTGCCCTGTGGTTCAGAGCAGTCAGTGACGCAGCTCCTAGCGGATGTGGAGGCATGGCCATTGGCCTGGGATCCTCCCCTTTTGCCAAAACACTGAAGGGATCATGTGGAAGCCCAGAAGTTCTGGTCCAAAACAGATCAGTCATCCAGAGTGCACATACCTGCTTGACATTTTTTGTCAGTTTTCAAAGTCTTTTTAAAGGATCTGGAACAAATCATTTTTTGTGGGAATTTTTGTCATAGATTTCTATTTCCTTTATGTTAAAATGAAACTTCTAACATTTTTGGAACCATTTMATTTAATTCTGCAATTTTCTTCTTTAGTTACTTTTCATTTTTGTCTTTCCTTTTTTTTCTGACAAAATATTTTCACTTAAAAATGTCAAAAGGAACATTTTTCATGACAACAAAATGTTAGAGCAAAAACCAGCTACAGTTAATGATACATTTTGTTACTTTTTTTCCCCTAAAGCAGCAGTTTAGATTCAGGCTCCTCTGAAAAGTGAATTGCTAATATACTGAATACTAYTCTTTAGCAGAAAATATTCTTTCTATAAGTTTAATGTATTTTCTATCAATATCTTGAAGGGGAAAGGGAAGAAGTAAGTTCTTCTCTGTACAAATGGTATTGCTGCTGGCAGGCATGTCCACATTTGCAGAAGGCAAAGAGATATTTTCTCCCTTTGGAACATAGTGACACWGCAAATGTTTATGAAGTGCAATGCAGTGAATAATTCAGACGTAAATGGAATTGGAATAAGCAAGAAGAMCATCATCTAGAGATTTACTCGGACAGCCTAATTTTACAGGGATATAGGAACATGCTTAAAACCTGAGCATAAATTTGGAAGGGGAATATTAATCTAATTTGGTGTTAGTCACGACCGGCTAAAGTCCATTAACACCCTTGCACAGCTGAAGGACAAAGACAGATGCCAAGAGTCCTGTCACACCTCACTGGAGATCCTTACAAAGGCAGGATAGATGCTGGGTGGCTGGATGGGACTGGACATGATGGTCTTTCACCATCCAGGACAATCAACTTGTATTAAACACTTTAGTTTTAATTAGCTAAATCTGGGACTATGCAGGTCCTTATGCCTGAGAAATGGGAGGAGACAAAGATTTATGTAGAAGAGAGTATTAGAAGGACAGACACACAAAGACCAAAGGTTTGTCTTCGAAATCATACCTTTGAAGATTTGTTAGTCCCAAATTTCCAGCTAGTATTTGTCCTAAACAAAAGGCTGATTGCTGATTATACTTATATGTGAGGATATTTAGAAGATATTTATATAGATATATTCAGTTATGTATATCTCTCTATCAATCTATCTATAACAGGTTAACAACATCTAATTTCAGGCAGTCCTCCCCTTGTCATTAAATGAGAGAATGCGATACTGGGCACACGCATGTGGAGGATGAGAGTACATCATCTGAGCTCCCTGGCAGATGGGAGGGTTATTCTGTCCTTTGGACAGCTGTCACTAACTGCTATCTCTGGACTTCAGCAGCTCCATGATGAAATTGTTCTCAGAGGAGCTCCTTCTCCAGYGATCTGCCTGGCTGCTTTTCCATATGGAGCCTGCATTTGTAGCTCCTTGTCCTTAGTGTTTTGTCATCAGTGCCTGGGTGGTCATGCTTTATGTCTGCCAGTACACAAGGACTACTAGACACTTTCTGGACCCTTGCAAAGTTCAGATATGGGATCCTTTGCCTGGTCCAGCTATGTATTTACATAACAGAAAAAGAGAAGGCATATCCTGTGACCCCCAAGGAGCTGCTGGTGGTTTATTTGCTTTCAAAGTCCCCAGAGGCATCCAGCAGTGAGAGCCTGTGAGAGCCAAATATGCACAAGTGGAGACTAACGTGACACACATGATCATAACCACACAAATGTGCAAATCTGTCCCATCATTTGAAACAAGATTGATAAASTGAAATTTTTGTCTTTTCAAATTCAGTATTCACATTAATCTGACTTGGCCTTAAAGATAAGTTTAGTTCAACATTTCTAAACAAAGTCTTGAGGATTTTCATAAGGTATTTAGTAGAGAAAAATGTAAGACGATGGAATCCGTGCATTTTGTCAGAACTTTGCATACAAGYGCCATTTGCATATGACTTTTCATCTTCAAAGCATTTTACAAACATTTCTCCAACTAACCACCAGCGTTGACGTAATTCTAATCACTCTAGCAGATGTTGTTTTGCTGGAGCACGATACTGTGTCCCTGTATCCAGTAACCCGGAATGCAGTTGGAACAGCAGCACAAGCTGCAGCAGCAGCAACAGCGTGGCCTTCTGATTTAGCTTTGATGGATGTTATTGAAACTCAAGATAATATGGGAGCAAATGCCTCTGTGTGTTTCAAGAAGGGACATTTGGTATTTAAGTGGATTTCTTTTTGGTTCAAAAATTTAGTTCTAAACCAAGAGATTAGTACTGTGCTGAAAGAGTCAGGAAAACCACWTTTTACTGAGACATAAGATAGACATGAAGATAAGCATGTTCACAACCAAAACTACAAATGTGGGCTGTTGTGTTTGAGCTCTCATTGTGACATAGTAGATTTTTTTTTTCCCTTAGAAAACAGAAAATACTGAGCTATATGCTGAAAAGAAATTGTAGAGGCTAGACATAAGTTTCATGTTGACCACTACCCTTTTTCAGATTCAGTCTCATCAATGTATCAGTGTATTTTCTTACAGGGAAGATAAATCAAGGTAAAGGTCGAAATCTTTCTTGTAGTGTACTTGTCTTGGTGATACTCTGGCARGTGTGGAATGAGAGCCTCAATAGCTGTCTTTAGCCCTCTTAAAACTTTCAGAACTGAGCTGTTTTCTACACCAGTTCCTGCCCCACCTTTTGGAAATTACTGCTGTTTTTAAAATAGTCTCATAAAAGTACAAGCTCTGCTAATATCTTTAAAAATGTTTTGCAATCGAAACATTTCTCCCTTCAGATATCCCTCGTTTCCTTATTAACGGGCATTACAAAAGTAGGTAAAATAAAACAAGGAATGTCATGTTTCATTTTAGCTACGAAAACTAAGACTTTGTTGTGAATTTTTGCTTTGAGAATTCCCWGCCTAATAAATCAGAAAACATCTCTATGGGCTTTCTACTGCCATGGATACACCCCACACAGACTTGTGCACGCTCATGCACACGTAACCACCGARAAGATTATTAGGGAAAGGGGACATGAAAGACTTTTAGTAGTATTTTGAAACACGTAATTAAAATGCTTGCTTAAAGTCAGATTTCCTTTGTAATATTTTTCGTGCTATCATTAAAACAAGAGAGAAAACAGAAATGAATTACTGCACTATAATTACATCTCCACAGTTYTATTTGCCAAGAATATATGAGGTATATTCCGTAAATTCTCATATACGTGTTCATTGGCCTAGGGAAAAACAGCAAGTCTCTCCAAAAGCATATAAGAAAAATATTTAACAGCTCCAGCTAATCTTTTTTTCTTTTTTAGGATCATACTTAATGGTTTGCACTTGAGGAAGAAAACTTATATGAGAATGTACTGCTAAACTGACACTGYATAATGAACTGTCTCCGTAAGTATGTGTATATTTTTCTCTATAAAAAGGGTAATGAAAAATAATCACAGAGCAGATATATAAATATAATCTCAAATATATATTAAGTATAATCTCAGATATGTGCTAAGATATGTATGTGACTCTGTATGTATATATTCATGTATATATGCGTGTATATATATATATTTACACATATATCTCAGCTGCAACCTGCTATGATGCAGAGGCTGGAGGTGCCACAGCTGCAGAGAATGGGTGAGGAGCYGAGCTAAGACTCGAGGATGACGGTCCCAGATCTCCCCTTGCCTGGGGAAGGGCTTTGCTGTTTGGCTGTCTTTCCGTTTCCCTTGGGGCCACCAGCCAGGCACGGAAATGACGGGGCGAAGCACAGGTTTCCTCTCCTCTCTCAGGCTCTCTGTTCCCCAGGCTCCTCATTGCTTGCTGGCACTAGGGAAAATGTGGGGGGGGTCAAAAAGTGAGGAGGAAGAGAAACAGAATGAAGAAGCAGCTGAATTTCCTGCTCTTAAGCAAGTAACAGATTTTTACCWTCTCAGCCCCAAAGTGAAACCTGTGCTCAAGCATCTGATGGCAGGGACAGGTAGGTGCTGCTCTGCAGGGCCTGGGGACTCCTCTCACAGAACTTTCTCTGTAGTCTCTGGCTGTGGGCAATATGTCCCTTGTCCCCTCCGCTGAAGAAGGCCTCATGCCTTGCTCGYCTCACCCATGCACCGATGCATCAGCTTGCTCTCCAGATGCTCTTGGGGCTGGAGAAGGACTGTCTACACACTTTCTCATATACAAACTTTCAGGAATACTGCAGAAAAGATGCCATGTTGTTATTTTTTTCCTCCTCAGAAAACTTAAACACATTTTGAGAGCCAGAGAGAGCAGAACCTAGCTCACTCTAACAATGCATCTCCCTCCTATAAATTCCAAATAAAGTTTCAGATTGACAGGAGCTTGAAAGGTTACACTTTCTGCAGAAGGCTGTAGCATTTGCTCAGATTTCTTATGCTGTGATCTGGGTCAGCATCCTCCAGGCTTTTCTCCAAAGTAAACTGTGGTTCAGGCACCCTTCACAGCGGTACCTGCGGCAATGCTGGACCCCCAGCACTGAGGGCAAACTTCATTTCACTTTCAATGTTTTCCCTGAAATTGCATCATTATGGTGGAGATGTGAATCTAGACACATAAAAGAACAAAGAGGGATGGTTTTGGAAGAGCTTCTTCTGGACTCTCTCTTTTTTTCTTAAAAGAAAAAAGAAAATAAAAGAAAAGAGGAAAAGAAGAGAA
>PTEX01000010.1:5258744-5275928 GCA_003342815.1 Eudromia elegans | reverse complement strand
AGGGAAGGGAAGGGAAGGGAAGGGAAGGGAAGGGAAGGGAAGGGAAGGGAAGGGAAGGGAAGGGAAGGGAAGGGAAGGGCAAGGAAAACAAAACAATATTCCAAAGTAAATTAACCACTGCAGTTTGGAAGGCAGTTAACAGCCAGCCACTAACTAAAGGGAGAGAGCTAAAGGACAATGAGGTGAAGGTGAAATTCAAAAGCTCTGCAATATCTTTCACATTCCCACTGGTGAATATAAGATGACCAGACTCCATCTGAGAAGACAGAATAAGGGTAATACCACAATACGTATTGAAAATTGACAAAACATCTTACCTATGTCACAAAATGGACATAGTTAATGAACTAATTAGACACATGAATGGCAAAATAGAATGTGTGAAAGAGATAAAGGAGCCTAAAAGCATTCCTACACTGAGCAATGCAGCAACCTAGGTTAACTCCAAATGCCCCTGAGGTCAGAAACCGCCTGTTCACTTTAGCAGGGCTACAGTTTTCTTCTCTATCGAAGTTTCCAAATGGCTCGATCCCAGTATGAAACAGGAATAAGAACTTTCACATTTTTCTTGCTAAAAGCTAGAGAGAAGGAAAGTCAACCTGGGACTCGAGTCAAGATCTGCCGTTCTGCAGGCAAGTGCCCTAACCACTAAGCTGTAGTAATTGGAGAGTGGATTCCTCTTCAACCTCTTATTTTAACCATAAATTCATTCCTGGCCTTCAGAAACTTTTCTTCATGAAAATGCTTGGGCATACAGTCAAGTTTGAGCAGCACAGCAAATTAGTAGCAAATGTAATGTAATTTGAATTTCATTGCAGATTAAGATAAAGACATTTAAGCATGCGGTCCTAGTTCACCTTCAGTGACCTTCAAAATTCAAACACACTCTCACATTTTCCCTCGTTAATCTGGCAAAAGATAGCATTTTGTGCCATGCTTCCCTGAGTCTGCTACAGGTAATCACTGCTGGGTCAATATAATGAAAAGTTTCAGTTTTTCTATATCTGCTTCAAGCCAAAAATATTTAATGGAATATTCCCAGCAACTTTAGATGGAATCATGGCTGGAACAAGGGTAAAAAGAGAATCACAGTCTTTTGGAATGTCTTCAGTTCAATGTTGAAGCTATGTGAGAGAAAAATTAGCATCAAAAGCAATACTGAAGATAAGAGATTTAAGCAGGGACAAACAAATTTCCAATTTTAAAAAAATAAAAGGTGGGTTTTCTTTTACACGTTAACATGAAAGAATGAACAGACTTTTAACTTTAGAATGAGAGAGAGAAGAGGTAGGAAAAGCCAAAATGACCAGCTCCAGGTGATATGAAAGCCTGCTATTTCTCTAATAGAACTTGACTTTTCCCAGTGAGCTAAGATATACAACAGCATGTGAAAGACCAAGCATTCTTGTCTGCTATAGTTTAAAGTCATGTCAAGTTTGATGTACATGATAGCGGGACTCAGCTTTTATTGTTCAAATCTTCAAAACTGCCTCTGCTGCCAATGTGTTTGGTAGTGTTACCTCAAAACAACTCCCGTATGAAGCTGGTTAACAACAGCTGGAGGAATTAACAGTGTTTCTCATCCCTGGCCATCAGGCTATGCCAATTCTCTCTCTGAAATCAAAGCATCCAAATCATTCTAAATTAATATTTTATAACATATGCATTATATGTACAAAGAAGTTTGCAGGAACAGTATTCCATACAATTATTATCTGTAGGGGGAGGTGGGTAGGTCACAGCAAGATGCAAAAGCTAATTTGGGGGTGAGTGCTTCAACTTATGTATATCAAAGCATTGATGCATGAGTCATCAGCACAGAGTGACATATTTTCTTGCATCAGAGTAATAGAATTTTCTTACTTACAGCTTTTCAAATCTATGAATAATGCCATATACAATGATCCTTCTTTAAATCAATCATTTTCTGTATCTGCAGTGTAATAAAGACACTGGTTCTTAGATGCTACCTAGGTGGATGCCTTAAATATGCCAGATATGATAGAACTAAGGAAGAAAGAGGGAAAGAGAAAATGAAGGAAAGAAAAAAGAAAGAAAAAGAAAAGAAGAAAAAGAAAGAGGAAATAAATCAAGAAAGAAAGGGAAAGAAAAGAAAGAAGAAAGGAGAGGAAAGAAAAGAGAGAGGAAAGGAAAGAAAAGAGAGAGGAAAGGAAAGGAAAGAGAGAGGAAAGGAAAGGAAAGGAAAGGAAAGGAAAGGAAAGGAAAGGAAAGGAAAGGAAAGGAAAGGAAAGGAAAGGAAAGGAAAGGAAAGGAAAGGAANGGAAAGGAAAGGAAAGGAAAGGAAAGGAAAGGAAAGGAAAGGAAAGGAAAGGAAAGGAAAGGAAAGGAAAGGAAAGGAAAGGAAAGGAAAGGAAAACTGAAAAGTGAGGTAAGAGAAAGAGAAAGGGTAGGAAAAGAGGAAAGAACCAGGAAGGAAGGGAAGAAAGAGAAAGAAGGTAGAAAGAAAAAGAAAAAAAAAGGGAATAAAAAGGGAAAACGACAAAGAGAGAAAAGAAGATAAGAAACAGTGAAGGAAAAGGAAGGAAAGAAATAAGGAAAAAAAAAGATGCAATAATAGTATAGAGACTGTTTTCTGGTAAAGCTGTGTATAAAATCAGAATAAAGCTTTTGTTACATTTTGTTACATTTTTCTGTAACTGACCTCTTAGAGGTCACTGGCCAGGTGTCTCATTTACTATTCTTGCCTAAAATTCAAACCAATTGTTCATTTTTATGTAAATAGTAACTGGGAAGTCAGCAATGGTTGTTATATTTAATTTTTAAATTAACGACTTACGAGTATTTGAATTAAAACACAATGTGAATGTATTACATTTTACTCTGAATCCACATGGCTATTTACAACAGGTATCAGACAAGCAGGAATCACTAGTTGTCATACTTGTGATAACTTTTTTAAGTGGCTGTGACATAGAAGAGCCTTTTGATCTTGATGAAGTTCTACTAATTATTTAATCTTTGACAACATAAAAGCACGTTTTAGCACATATCCTATAAATACAGTATAAATTTTCTTCCAAAGCATACAAAAGCCGATAGCATACACAAAAAAGCAATCTCAAACTTCCTTCAGTCCCAAGACCTCTCTCTTTTTGTCTTTGTTTTTATTAAAGATGGACCCAAGACATAATATCAAATTTGAATGGGTGTAAAATTTTTGGTTTTGGAATAGTGTTAGAATCATCATATCTAGTGTCAGATATCTATGAGAAAAATGTTTAACCTTGAGCTGTCCTCCTGACTTCTCCTTACAGATAATGGAAAGGATTTTAAGTGTGAATCACTAGATCCATTTTTAGACATTTAACTCAGAATGAGGCAAATCACTCTCTGGAGTTACCTTTTCTTGGGGTCCATTGACTATAAAAAAGTCTTTGAGAGACCAGCTTAGTTATGAGTACGTCTGGTAAGACAAATCTCACCCAAGGTACCTAAGAGAGACCAGATGTATCACACTTCAGAAAAGCCCAATTCTTTCCATGGCCTATAAGATCAYGTTTGGAGTTAAATGAGACGAATCCCAGCCTTGTTGTCTTCTATGTATTTGGCAGAACCTGTGTCTGGGTCTGGCTAGAAAACAATAGCTACATTTCACTTGTGAATAAAGAAGAAACATTCTTTGAAATTGTGGAATTTGTGAGTCTTACCCAGAACAGTAGGCTTCTGGCTAAAGCATTTGCTGAATGGGAGAATTTGCTCTTGGGAGAGAGCCAAGCCCTTGCCTGGCTTGGTTCACAGTGGGGAATCAAGGCTACTTAGTGTAGGTGAGTGCCCTAACAAATGGGTCTGTGTCTGCTGTTGGGCCTGTTACACTTCACTGGGCTGGGAAGAGTGAGAGCTGAATCAAGACTGATTATCATCTTCTAGAAGGGACTCTTACCTATGGAAAAATACTTACTCACTGTATTATCAGATCATCAGATCACCTGTCCTCTCATTAAATACAGAATTTTTCCCCCCAAACATTGTCTTAAAGCAGACACAAAGTTCGGAGAAATGGCGCTTGCTAGTGAAAGAGTATGTCGTCGGAAGGTCCTGGCCAACAGTAACTGAAGACTGTAAAATTAATGACTTGCTGTTGGAGATTTGGATATACAGCCGTATTTTACTACTGTTGTCTCTCTTTTTCTCTCTAGTACTTTTCACGAAAATGTTTGAGGAAAACTTAGTTGTAATTGAGCATTGCACATTCATTTGTATATTAAATGAAGTTCATCCTTTTGAGGTACACTCCTCAGTGTACACTCCCCCTCCTCAGTTGAGGAAGAACTCTCATTGTTTTCTGCCATTTTTATGCCTTTGAGCAGGGTACCTGTAGCACATATTTTTCCCAGGCCCTGTAGACCAAGTGCAGCAATTGTCTTACTGTACATGCAAGAGCATTGCATCTCTCCCGTGGTTCCCACCTCACCTGTTCCTATGGAGTAGTGCTGTAGATAGGTACATGTTTCGTACTTGCGTCTTTACTAATCTTGAAAGGAAATAACTGATTTGAAAGCAAACACTTTTAACAGAATGTTTCCCCTGCAGTCATGGTAATCTGCAGGGAGAAGGCAGGAGCTCTTCAGAGAGTGATTTGGCCAGTCCTGGCCATGAGTCAGCAGTGTGCCCTCRTGGCCAAGAAGGCCAATGAGATCCTGGCCTGCATCAGGAGAAGCATTGCCAGCAGGGCGAGAGAGGGGATCCTGCCCCTCTGCTCGGCTCTGGTGAGGCCACACCTTGAGTACTGGGTGCAGTTCTGGGCTCCCCAGGACAAGAAGGACACGGAGCTTCTCGAGAGGGCCCAGGGYAGAGCAATGAAGATGATAAAGGGACTGGAGCATCTACCAYATGAGGAAAGACTAAGTGAGCTGGGCCTGTTTAGCCTGGAGAARAGAAAATTGAGAGGAGATCTGATCAAATCTGATCAATAAAACTCTTCTTGGTGGTGACCATTGACAGGACAAGGGATAATGGGTACAAGTTGAAATACAGGCAGTTCCATGTCCGTGTGAGGAAGAACTTCTTCCCTGTGAGAGTGACAGAGCCCTAGAAGAGGCTGCCCAGACAGGCTATGGAGTCTCCTTCTCTGGAGATCTTCCAAACCCACCTGGCTGACACCCTGTGCCCCGTGCTCTGGGTGTTCCTGCTGGAGCAGGAGGTTGGACTAGATGATGTCTAGAGGTCCCTTCCAACCTTAACCATTCAGTGATTCTGTGAAAGAAGGATAGGAAACACTCTGAAGTTTTCTATATACTGCATAACTGGGCTTACAGGATCCTTGGGATGGCAGATAAGAATTCCTTCAGTGCTGTTTGTAACATCCCATGCAACTGAACAATCTGGGAAGAAGGTGGCTTTGCAGAAAAGAGCATGGAAGCGCTGGTGAGCGGGTTGAATTAGTAACAACACAGTTTCCAAACTGATGCACTAGCCTATTTGTTTTTTTGGCACTTCTTAAAGCTACATTGGGAGCACCGTGTTCACTTTAGGGCTCCTCAGGACAAGATTACAACATATTGAAATGCCACCAAGGATCACAAAGATGATAGGCAGCTGGAGTAYTTGATGTACGAGGAAGGCTGAGAAAGTTGAGTCTGTTCAATCCGAATCTGAGAAGACAGTGAAAAGCTCTACCTGTTGTCTAGATCTGCCTAATGGTAAGGTATGAGAAAGCCAGCTTCCTGAAGGTGCACAGGAAAACCATGAGAAGGAATGGACACAAAATGCTACTCAAGAAAATCCCTACTGGACACCTTAAAAAGATAATTTGCCATGAGGACAGTCCAACACTGCCACAAGTTGCCCAGAGAAGATGTGGAATCTCCATCCTTGTTGATACTCAAAATTTACACAAAAAGGCCATGAGCAACCTCATGTAACAATAAAATTATTAAGAAATCAGGTCAAAAAGCTACCTAAATTCTCTTCATAAATACCTGTGGAGCTCTCAAAAGGAGTCAAGAAAGATAAATTTGTTATCAGATGTTACAATTCTTGTGAGATCTAGGATGGTGGATAAAATTGCAGTAGTCTTGACTCTGTTTACAAAAACAATGCTTGTGTAATAATTGGATGAGACAGAGACAAGTCATTCATAGAATAACTGTTAAGTTTCTTAAAATCTCCAGTAGTCACATTCATATTCAGAGATTTTTTTTTKCTGAAAATAATATGCTTTTTGAGATCACCAAGTCATGTAACCAAACAAAAAATATTTCAATATTTGCTGTTAGAATGAAGAAACTTTGAAACATCTACATAATATATATATAGCATACAGTGAGATATAAATATATATAGTGATATGCACATAGTGATATATATATGTGTGTGTATATATATATAAAACATATTTTATAGACAAAAACAAAGGTAAGAATTCTCCAATTTTGAAAACTGTATGAGCAGTTGGTTTTGTTTGCTTTGGTAATATGAGACCATGACATAATAGAAAGGGACTGTGCAAGATGAGGTTCAAGCTTTCCCTTTCATACCTCCAGCTCTGATATTCTGCAGAGTCAGACGCAACTCTGAGAGATAATTGTKTCACTATTTAGAAACCAAATTCGTTTTGACTCAGAAGGCTTAAGGCAGCGGAGAGCAATACATGCTGGTAGCTCATTGCAGTATACTTTACCTCTGTTATTTGTTTTCTCTTTCCTTTTAGACACTCACACAAAACTTGCACAGTTGGTTCTTGTTGCTGTTATTTACTGCAGTTGCACACTGATAGTGGTTGATAATTGTTGTGACATTTTTCACATATCTCACATATCCCTTTGTGGCCATTTCAGAAGAATGACTTTGCATGGAAAGAGATTTTGAAAAATGTACCTTCTCTAAAAAGGTTTAATGAGCAGGCCTGTTTTTTCATTATTTTATCAATTATTTTCCTTTTTTTTCTGTTTCCTAATTTGGCAAATATCAGAAACAATGTCTGACTGAAACATCTTGAATGTCTTGAGGAGTGTGGTAAGAAAACATGCTGATATTTCAATGGCATGTTGTCAGGATTGACCTAAATCCTAGAATCAATATGAGTATYTATCTGCTCCTGCATTTTATCCTGAAGAGATCTGTCACTTTTTTTTTGTGCAGGGATCACTTCCTGAAGGGAAAACTGAAGGTGATTTGCCTGGAGGAAAAGGAAAAGTTGCAAGTGTATTAGGAATCCTTCTGAATATCCACATTGTATTTGTTTTGTGTGGGTTCATTGATTTGCAAGGATTTGCACTAAATTACTGTGTAGAAAACAAATGGGAAGAGAGGCTTTTCTGCATCCTTAAGCAGATACTCAGCATCCTGATAGAGAAGACTTCATGTGAAAACCAGCAAGGACCTATAAAAAAATAAGAACTTTGAATCTAAGGCACAGGGAAGAAAACTGGCTTAATGGAATTTTGTTTTTCCCTCTGAATCAATTTAGAGCTTATGAAAGGTGCTGACCTGACAGACTGAATTCCTTTCTTAATACACAAAACAGGTACAGCAAATGGTAGTTTTGGAACCTTCCCCACAGTACCAGGGTGTTTCAGCGCTGGTGGAGGGGGACCACCTCCAGGCAGAGAGGGGAGTTCATCTTCCAAGCCCATTTGAGKTTTTTTCTGTGTTCACTGCCAATGAAGGCACTAATTAGTGCATAGTCTCAGCATTTGAAGCAAGACACAACAGAATAACAAGAGAGAGATGTGTTTGCTCCTGGAATTCTGTTTTGACATTTATTTTGTATTTCATCAAGGCCTACAATATTTTGCCTTAATTTGAGGGGAAAAACAACAACAACAAAAACAGTCTCATTACCATTGGATATGATGATGGGGGAAATGGGCTGGAAAAATCGTGGATCTTTGCTGTGCGTTATTCTGGATTTACAAAGAGTAGGGCAAATTCTTTACTGCTGTGCCACTCAGCTATTATGTTTAACAATCTAATTAGAAAGGCTGTGTTGCTTTTCCCCATTATAAAAGCAAAGACAGTGCACACAAGCAAAACCAATTAGACAGCTGTAGTTTACAGCGCTGGCTTGCCTCAAGGCTGGTTTCTAATGAACCCCCAGATGGTTCCTGCGCAGGACTGAAGAAGCACGGGGATAACATGGGCTGTCTTTCCTGCTATCAGGTGCTAATGCCACCTCAGGCCCGGGGGCTGTCACTTCAGGTGGCTGTTCCTTCCTATAGGCAGTTCTGCCACCATCCCTACGGAGAACCTATGACACTAACCTGATAAATCATGTTCTCACCAGGGCTCAAAACTATGCTCACAGGTGGCAATAAATCCAAAATACTGCTTTCGGTTTTCCAAACGTTGTTTTCTGCTCACCAGGGACTTGCTTTAATTCAAAACAGACACACAACTATACAATAAGCCACATATTTGCCATGCTTTTATTTTTTCATCATGTATGATTTAAATTAAAGCAGCCTGCATTGAGTAGATTGCCCATTGCAAGTTAGTCATCTGTTTAGTGTTTCTGATGTCCCACAAAGCTGTTGTGGTTGTTCACAAGTCTATTAATTAAAAGGAAAACAAGTAAGGAAACTACTCAGTGGGTTGATGAACCATTTAACCACTTCAAAACTAAGGAAAACATTAAACAACCCCTCCTCCCACATTCCTTTTCTTGAATAGCCTGATAACAGGTATTTGTTTGAACTGAACTTTATAGAGCTTGTAAAAAAACAAACTTTTGTCATCACTGCATTTAAATGAGTTTTATGTACAAGAAGCTGCGTAGCACTGTCTGAGCTGGAATAGATGAGATTGTGTTAACATTCCCATTAAAAATACCCCTATTTTCAGTGGGTTATGAGTCACTTATCAAAATTCACTCCAGGCTAAAATTTTGCGTTATTTGACAGACATAGTAGGGCCACAGCAGAAGAGTTGAGGGCTTGCAGGTGAGTTTGTATATATTCATTTACATTCATAAATTAAAAGTATTTGCACTATACATGTATATGTATGTATATTATGTGGTTGTAGAGTCACAATGCTGTTACTGTTGCTACTATTTATTACCTCAAACATGCCTTTCTCACCTCTTGTTCTTCTTAATTTCCCCATTTAGGAGAAATAAATAAATGCAGAAAATRTTTATTCATCAGCATCTTCACATAACTTTCTGTCTCGTCTCTCCTTGTTCCAGGGAGATGTATAGGTGGAGAGGATACAAAATAGGGAAAAATCAGAAGATCCAGGCGTAATGAGTAGAATTCCAAATTGCTGTGGTTTACATGAACTTAATAAGATACTGGAAGTTAAGACTAAGCATCTGTGAATTTAAAATATGTTTCAATCACAATGCTTCTGTAGAAAATCAGACTTTCTCATCCAATTCTTTTTGAAAGTGTGTATATTACAAGGGTACAGGTGAAACGACAACAGAAATTTTCCAACTAGTTGCTACTGTTAGAATGCTTTCCAAAAGGAAATGAAATAAAAAAGCACACTTGGCTGAAGGGTTGACCTGACAGAAGAATTAAATCTTATCACCCAGATAAGAACAAAAATAAAATTAAAAAGTATCTAAATTTTTACGTCTTTATTTTATGTATTTAGTTTTTCTAAGGTAGGTCTGCCATTACTGATTTTTGTTATTATTATTATTATTATTATTATTATTATTATTATTATTATTATTATTAAGAATTGCTTTCAAGGATCTTGGAATGGAGTAACGGTCTAGCTATGAACTTTATTAAATTTTACCCAGAAGGTAAACACAAAAGCAGGGTTTACCTAGACAACTATATATTTGCAACTACTTGCCAATGACATTTCCAAATGTAGCTTAAAAAACAACCAAGCAAAATAGATAATGAATACTTGTAAAGATTAGGAAAATTGCCAAGGATAACAGATCAAGGAATTATTTTTCATTGGAAAAAAATTCGAGATCATATTTCCAAAACTAAAGCTAGTGTGAATTCTTTATACTGAAGCAATTTCACTCTCCAAAGAAAGTGCTTGAGTGGGTGGATGAGATGAAAAGGCAGCTTTTACAAGCCTCTCCCTATGCTTGTAATGGTCAGTTGCTGTTCAGAGTAAAACTAGGTCATTTATTGTTAGTTCAGAATTTATGTCTGGATCAATTCCAAGAGCTTCCATCCCCCAGCCCCCCATTTTTACTGTGCAATTGCTACAACAGACATATTTTCCCACTGATTGACAGGGTGATGTAGAATGTCTTCGGAGACCTCCTTCATAATGGCATATCCCTCTTGCCAGCCCTGGATTAGAAGAGTTTGTGGCTGATGGTTGGTGAAGTTTAGCTGCAGGTGGTGGGCAGGATACCTGTCTGGAGTGAGAAGTTGAGTAAATGAGTGATTTGCTGTTTGTCTATATGACTGCCCAGACTCTGGGCCCTCCATAACAGGATGAAAGGATGTAGACTTTATATAGTCAGTGAAATTAAATCAGGGAAAAGGAGACAACTTTTCAATGACCTCCTTTCATAACATGTTTCTTTCAATGCTCTGGATATTGACTCATTCTTTTCACAGATTTTGTTCTTTGGGGGACCGCAAACATGTTGATAAATGATCCGGATTATCTGGCAGTTAAATATAAGTGCTTTAAACATCTCTCAAAGATTGTTTTATATCTTCGTGCAGAAGAACAGATCCTGAAGTGCTGGGCAAACCTCAAACCAAAATCTGGAAAGCAGTCAATCCCCGCAAGCACGTAACCTTGTGTTTACGCATCCTTCACATGTGAGCAGGGGTCAAATTGTGGTCTCATCCTGTGCTTTCACACAAGTGTTGAAGATCCATACACACACCCACATCTGGGTATGGCTTCCTTAGGGCGGAATGTGAGAATACAGGAATCATCCACTAAGTCAGGCTGGAAAGCCATTTTGTCTAATGCTCTTTCTGATCTAACCAGGACCAGATGCTGCAAAGAATGACAGAAGAACCCTGCAGGAGGCAGAGGCAGAGGCAGAGTGATCTGCCTCCACAAAGGTCTCCTGATCCTGATCTCTAATTGGCAGAGATTAGCTTATGCCCTGAAGCACAGAGTTTAATATCTCTTCCAAAAATTTTATTTTCTTTAATTAGGATAACTCTGGATATCCATGATATTGATATAATATCCAATCTCTTTATGAATCTGGTTAAGTTTTTGGTCTCAACAACTTCCTTTGGCAATGACTTCCACAATTTAATTACAAGTAATATAAAAGGTATTTCCTTTTATCAGTTTTGACTTGCCCACCTTTTAATTTCGATGAATGCGGTGTTATTCTTCCTTCCAGAGGCAGAGTGGAAGCCCGTGATCTACTTTCTCTGTATTGTTTTATATGATAACATTAATTTATAAAATGTGTTCATTTTGCCTCTCACATTCTTTTATAGTGGGAAAAGCTTCCATCTTTCCAATTTCCCTTCATATGACCACATTTCCATTTCTGTCATTTTTCTGTGAACTCTCACCAAGTCTGTCTTATTGTTTTATGGGACACAGTGGTGCTGCAAGAAATATCCAAAGTATGTTCTATCATTTTTATACTTAAAAGCATTATGATGTTTTCCATGCTGTTTCCCTCAGCTCCTCTATGCTTCCAAAGGCTGTTAGATATTTTTGGGACCACAAGCATGTTTCTGTGCTGTCTGCAATGGCAGCCATGGTTGTCTGCTAGACTGAACTTAGGATCTAACGCCTTGTAAGGTGATTTCACTTTTCTCCTTTCATGTGCTACACTTTGCATTTATCAGCGATACTTTCAGCTCATTTAGAACTGCCTGGAACTGACTAACTGAAGGGATTTTGGATGGGGTCCAGTCACCATAATTAAGGCACTTAACTTGAAGCCTGAATCGCAGGTCTGCTTGTGAGACAGCTCTACACAGAGAAGTTTCCTTCCTCAGTTGGTGGAAAGAAGAGGCCTCTGAGGAAAGACCCTGCCTGCCTGAAAAGCCTTCATTTAGATCTGAATTAGGATTTTGTTTTTCTCTATATTTTGACATGTTATTATTCACTGTCCATAACTGATACTACATGCTGATAATGGGACTCAGCAAGAGAGCTGGGTTCGCTTCACCAGAAACCTTTTAAAAGAAAAAGCTAGAAACTTCTCACTAGAAACTTTAGGCTTACCAAATTAACAAATAACAATGTAATCCACAGTTTSCTGTACAAGGAGAGCTGGACTGAGTGTTAGGTTCTGTCCTAGCCATACACAGACAACATAAGCTGGAAACATGGCTTTTCTTCGCTGCTCATGCATTGCCCTCAAAATCTAATGGCGTGTTGTACTAGGCTGAGGGATGGGGACACTGCTCTGCTGCTCATCAGGAGAGTAGCATCTATGGTAGTGCCTGTCGTTGAAAGTCAAGATGTCTTATTTGTTGTATAATTCACAAGAAAAAGGATTCCGAATAAAAGGGATTCATTCTAATGAAGTCAGGAAGAGGGATGGCAAGAAAACAGAAATAATAACAGAGAAGGAGCATAAGAAGGGGTAAAAAGGATATAATTGCATAGCTCTAGGACATACACATTTAATRTAGAATGGCCTTTTTTGTGACTTAGTACATGCAAAGTCGTAAGAACTGTCCTACTGAGTTCAACACCAAATTAGGCCCTTCTGGTTATCTATGTAGCTGGCTGGCTATATATGTAGTTACTGTAGCTTCAATAGAGTTTTGTTAAATATTGTTGTATATGTATATATGAAAATAATGTCTTTCTGTTACCATTAACCTACATCTACTTTTTAAATYCATTTATATTTTCTTATTTTGACCTTAAGATTTTCAATCAATAAAGGTTTTCATCTAAAACTTCATATTGGTTAGCAAAAGCATAAGGACACAGTTAAAAATCAATGTCTTAGATGTGCAAATACTAGCTTGCTGTGTGATAATGTCCTGGGTGGCCTGGGATTTTATCAGATGTGATTTTGAGGTTGTCTACAAATATCTGAGAAGTAATGATGAACCTGTTCCTGAAACAGATTTGGTGAGGCTGATTCTTTGTGCTTTCCATGCCACCAGCACATGAATGTCAGCGTTTGTAATTGGAACCATKGCATAACATTGTGAGAGAAATTCTGAACCATACCCCTTGGAAGCAGATGGTTTTCATCATGTGTATCATGAAATATTGCAATAGTTTGTATACTTTTTRATACTAAACTAAAATATATATATTGAATGAGAAAAGATTAAGTATACAATTAGTGGTGTAATAATAACCAGGAAAAAGATGAAGAAATTAGACAGGTGAAGAAATAACTCTGGTAAAAATACATTTCAATCTAACCACTAAATAGTAGTATTATAATCATTTGAGGGCACTCTCATCTCTAGTTTACTTACAATTATATTGTTTTAACTTGATTTTTGAATATGTAAGTTTTGTTTTCTATTTTATACAAACACACACACAAAAGCAGATGCATTGTAGCTTTAAAATGTCATGTCCATGAGGCATCACTTGAAAAATCCTTATGACTTTAACTAAGTTGGAKAAATTTGTGAAAAAATATAAGGTCAAGAGAGCCCTGTATCATGGTTTGCCTGCTTCAGAAAGCTTCAAAGAACTTGCTTGCTTACCACTAAGGCTAAGAATATGTGTCAAAACTGCTTAAGATAAGGATAAAATTTAATGAATGTGACCTCAAACCTTCCAAAGTGTTCAGGTATGGGAACACTTATAATAACATCTGTTATTATTTTTCTTCAGCGGAGTTCATTGTTTTAATCAGCAAAATTTCAAGAGGGGTGATATAAAACACTTAAATTAGAAATACTAGCTTGTTTTCCCTGTTTACATTTCTGCAATTATGTAGCTTTTTTTTTTTTTTGTGGCTGGAGTTATGAGATGTCTTGAGTTATGGCAAAACAGCACCAAAAGTCTGGACTGAGTATCTTTCTGGAAGATCTTTCTTACCTGTCCAGAAATAGAATAGAATGCTTAAGGTTGGAAGGGACTCCTAGAGGTCATCTAGTCCAACCCCCCTGCACACGCAGGGTCTCCTAGAGCATGTGGCACAGGATGGTGTCCAGATCGGTTTGGAAGATCTCCAGAAAAGGAGACTCCACCACCTCTCTGGGCAGCCTGTTCCAGTGCTCTGTCACCCTCACTGTTAAGAARTTCTTYCTCAAGTTCCTGTGGAACTTTTGGTGCCTCAATTTGTGGCCGTTTCCTCTAGCTCTATCACTGGCTACCACTGAGAAGAGGTCGGCCCCCTCCTCCTCACTCCSTKTCTTGAGATATTTATATACATTAATCAGGTCCCCTCTCAGTCTTCTCTTCTCCAGGCTGAAGAGGCCCAGCTCTCTCAGCCTTTCCTCATAGGGCARATGTTCCAGGCCCCTAATCATCTTTGTAGCCCTGCGCTGGACTCTCTCTAGCAGCTCCATGTCCCTCCTGCACTGGGGAGCCCAGAATTGCACACAGTACTCGAGGTGCGGCCTCACCAGGRCTGAGTAGAGGGGCAGAATCACCTCCCTCGACCCGCTGGAGACGCTCTTCTTGATGCACCCCAAGATCCCATTGGCCTTCTTGGCCACGAGGGCACACTGCTGCCTCATGGTCAACTTGTYGTCCACCATGACGCCCAGGTCCCTCTCTGCGGGGCTGCTCTCCAGGAGGTCGGTCCCCAGCCTGTAGGCATGTCTAGGGTTATTCCTSCCCAGGTGCAGGACCCTACACTTGCCCTTGTTGAACTTCATGAGGTTACTCGCCGCCCAGCTGTCCAGTCTGTCCAGGTCCCTCTGGATGGCAGCGCAGCCCTCAGGGCTATCAGCTATTCCTCCCAGTTTGGTATCATCAGCAAGCTTGCTGAGGGAGCACTCCATCCCTTCATCTAGGTTGTTAATGAATAAATTGAACAGGACCAGACCAAGGACTGACCCTTGGGGGACACCACTATCCACAGGCCTCCAGCTGGACTCGGCACCGCTGATTACTACTCTCCGGGCCCTGTCATTCAGTCAGTTCCTAATGGAAGTTCCTAATCCACCTCATTGTCCACTCATCTATGCCACTCTTCTGGAGCTTGCCCAGGAGGATGCCGTGAGGGACGGTGTCAAAAGCCTTACTGAAGTCCAGATAGAGGATATCCACCACTCTGCCCTCATCTATCCATCTACTCACCCCATCCTAGAAGACTATCAGGTTAGTCAAGCATGATCTCCCCTTGGTGAACCCATGCTGGCTACTCCTGAGCACCTTCTTCTCCTCCATGTGCCTGGAGACAGCAGTCAGGATGAGCTGCTCCATCACCTTTCCAGGGATGGAGGTCAGGCTCACCGGCCTGTAGTTGTCTGGGTCCTCCTTCTTGCCTTTTTTGAAGACCGGGGTGACATTGGCTTTCCTCCAGTCCTCCGGCACCTCCTCCGTTCTCTAGGACCTTTCAAAGATGATGGAGAGCGGCTCGGCTACGACATCCGCCAGCTCACGCAGCACTCTGGGGTGCATCCCATCGGGGATTGCAGGACTGAAATGGGATTTACTGGATGAAATTGAAACGACTGTTATATTGAAATACACACTACAAGACATCATAGTGCTTTTCAGATTAAATATGTGAAAAGCTTAAAATTTGACCTCCATGTCTACTACTGATTCTCCAGATTAGCACATTTCTCCAAGCTATCTGCTTTCACGCAAATTCTTTTGGGTGAATTGCACATAGGTCTCCTCTTCTGGAAGCTCTGGATTGGATACCCTAAAGTAATATAACCAAGGGATTAAAATCCAGTTTAAATGAGTCATACAGAGAGGGTAGGCTTGGATATTCTGTTTCCTCAAGCTTGTAGCAGCAGATGGAAATGTACAGTGAAGCTTGCTCTGGCCAAATCAAAAATCTAAAAGTAATGAACTGTGGTCTCAGGACACTATTGACTTGCCAGCAAGAGGTGTCCTGGGCTATGAAAAAAGAGATAAAAGATGTTTAAATGATGCACCAAACTTTTATAAGCACTATCAACCTTATGTGTCTGAGTAGCAGCAGATCTTTCAAAGACGGCTAGGACATTCATGGGAGGTATACTATCGCCTTCTGTTTATGGGAGTATTTCTTCTGTCTGAAGAAGTATTTCTTCACCACCAGTCATGCTACAGGACTATAAGTCAGAGATAGCACAGATATCATTGTTTTTTCCAAATTTTGGTGACCTATTTTCCTGAAGAAATCAATCAATAAACACATTTGTGCACTGTAAATTATACCAATTCTATTTTATATTGAAACTAGGTTCAAAACCTCAGTAGTCCCTGGAGTCATGCAGCCGAATGGTCTCGTGTTTAGATTGCTGACTGCTGAGCAGCAGATTTCTCTGAAGTTTGATCCTGGTTATTGAACTTTTTGCTGTAGTCTGAYTGAGTCGAAACCGGACTGATAACAGAGTGATGAAAATTCTGACTCTATTTAAATCAATAGCAAAGTCCTATCGATTTCCTCAGTGGGGCAAATTCTTTCTCAGGTACAAGAAGTAGATCTATAAAAAGAAAAAAGATGGTTCTGTTYGTCAATCCCTACCTGTAATTAAAGGAAGAAGGGCAGACAAGATTCACCCCTCTGTATTTTCTCTTTCCTAGTTTTACCCAGTGCTTAGATAACAGATCACCAAGTATTTTATAAATACCTACTAAGACAGAGAGGGCAAAATGAATTCTTGCTGAATGTACAGTGGAATTTCTGAAGGTATTAAAAGTACACTGGAAAGGGTTAACAACCATGTCACATAATCCTGTCTGCAAACTTATCAAGAGTTTTCTTCAAATTAAGGAGAAACTTAAGCCCAGTGGCCCTCATGAAAGACAGTTCCAGAATCTCTGTATGCTGATGGCTGAAGTCCTTTATGTTTTTCCTTTCCAGTAATTCACCAGAAATTAACTAACCTCACAATATTCCGTGGAACCAGTGTGAAAACAGAAGTTGCTTACTTTATTGCACTCCATGCAATGAGCATCTTGAGTCAACTTATGTGTCTTATTTAGGTCTGTTTTTTTTTGTTCCCAACATAGATAATATACTTTAAATTATCCCTTTCCTTTGTATGCACTTCAAATATTTGTAGATTTTATTTTAGCTACAATTAATTATTCAGTCAAGTTATCCACATTTCATAGAATCATAGAATCATAGAATGGCTAGGGTTGGAAGGGACCTGTAGAGGTCATCTAGTCCAACCCCCCTGCACACGCAGGGTCCCCTAGAGCATGTGG